>JAACYP010029185.1:0-12541 GCA_011076525.1 Nettapus auritus
GTCATGTAAAGGTCATTTGAAAAGTCTGGCTGCTTTATCAGGTGAGAAGTAATTAAACTAAACAGCCAGCGGGTTTTTTGAGGATATGACACATGACACCTTCCAGCTTCCTGATGTGTGCCACGCTACCCAGCAGCGTATATATAGACGCCGGCCGTCCAGGCAGCACTACCACCGCAGCCAGCCGACTTCTCCTGACCCGCTGACCAGCCGCTCAGCATGCAACCCAAAGGTAGTACCGGGGCGAGCTCTTACCCCGCTGCGCTGCAGGACAGAAATCTGCTTGGCTATGGCTGCAAACTGCAGGGGAGGGAAGGGAACAGAAGGGAAAGTCCACGATGAGGGTGGGCAAGCACTGGAACGGGTTGCCCAGGCCGGCTGCGGAGCCTCCGCCACAGGAGATGCTCAAAGCCCAGCTGGAGCAGCCCTGGACCAGCTGCTGCAGCCAACGCAGCCTGCGTGTGTGCTCCCCACGCCTTCCTTCTGCTGGAACCGGGGTGCTGCAACTCTGTGCCATCTGCTCCACAGGGGTCTCGCTCAAAATGAAGCTCCTCTTGCTGTCCTGCGTCGTGAGCATGGTCCTTGCTGTCGCCAATGCTGTAAGTACCAATCAAAGAAACAGGCGGGCGGCCAATGCGGGCAATCTTCATGTTGCCACTTGGAAACTCCAACATATGGGAGAGCCTCAGAAATACCAATGGCTGGTGCAAGGCTGAACACATGTACTGTACTCCCAGTCCAGACTTCTGGCTTAAGATCGAGTCCTCTGCAAACTTTAAAGCCAAAGAGAAATTGCAAGGTCACTCCCAGCCCATCAGTGGGCCCCCCAGTTCCTTCATTGCACAGCTGACCATTTTCCAGACACTGAAGAACAAGTTTTCTCTGCAGATCTTGGCTTTCTAACAGGACACATTTAAAAAAAAAAAAAAGTCTGACAGTTTTTTTAATCATTTTTATTACTATTATTATTATTATTTTTAAAATAACATGTAGAATAAAGTATGCTTTGCTCTAACCAAAAATTTGTTCTTCTACAGCATCACCATGACAGCGATAGCTCTAGTGGGGACAGTTCAGAGGAGGTAAGTCTTCTGTGTCTGAATTACTGACTCTTACCACTTCTAACATTTAGATTTAACCAGGCGGTTGGCCCTGACCTGGGAAACACACAATGCCTTTCTTTTCACAGGACCCAAGACGACGCCCTTTCAGGCCCTTTCGTCCCTTTTTTCCCCCCTTCCTGCAAAGGCTCAGGGCTGCTCACCATTACTGACGATGAATCTGAGGTAAGCAACCTATCTTGCTGTATAAAAACCCATCTGCAGCAAGCTCTATCACAACATTTGCCTAGTTCTCACTGTTAATATCTTAATTGTGTGAGAAATTTCATGGCCCAAGCAAGCATCAAGATCTAGCTATAAAGATACTGGGACAGGCATAAAGCAATGGTGCTCTGTACAACGTACTAAGATCAGGTACTCCAGCTGAAAATGGTCTAGCCGGAAATCTGTCTTGGGAACAAAAGACTACCAAAAAACATATCCAAGCCCCTGTACCCCTGCCAGAATGGTGTAAATAGAAAACTGCTGAGGACAGGAAAATTATTACAGAATTTTTCCTTCCACAAATAACACACTAACCTTGTGCACTTTTTAAATCTCATCCAGCAGGATACTTTCAGTGATTTTCATTTCCGTCAGCGCTGCACATTATCTTAAGCACTTCATAGAGAAGAAAGAACCATGCTACTAGGACTTGCCACACCATAGCCAGCCTGCCCAGCCACCTCCCATGAACACAGGAACAGCCTCCTCTCGGGGGCATGGGTTCAAAAGACAATTACACTGCTAAGGGCTCATATAAAACATCCATTAAGACGTTAAAACAATCAACTGCTCTTGCTTCTAACCTGCAATTCTCCTACTGCTCTGCAGGTGCCTACCTGGATAACCATGGCTGTCTCCTGCAGGACGCTGCTGCTTCTAGATGATCTACTTCCCACATCTCCTTCATACCTTCTGTCACCAGCATCCTGAAGACGGAGGACCACCACCAACAGGATCTCCTTTAACACACCAGTCTCTGAAGCCAGTGCAGGTCGCAGTGCATGGCTCTCAAACCTTGTTTGCTTACTACCTAAGTCTGAATAAATGCTGAGCATCAAATGACTAAGGTCTCAGTTATTTTTTTGGGAAAAAGAAACACAGCCACATCACTTCAGCAACCCTGCTTGCAATGACCACGGGTAGGAAAGGAAGGGAACTCCTGAGGCTGGCTTTGTCTTTTGTCCATGCTAAGATTCAAAGGCTCTCTCAGGTCTTTATCTGGCCCTACCAAATACTACCCAGCACTTTTTTGTTTTTTTTTTTTGTTTTTTGTAAGTGAAGTCTATGGAAGTCTACAGCAACAGAAAGCACCGATGCAGTCTCGTAACACTGGTGATGAACTGAAATGTATAGGAGTAAGTAGGGCAAGGAGTGACAGGCAAACTAAAAGCTCTTACCTTCACTTTTTCCTCTGAAAGTTAACTAATATACTCTCATACTATTACACAGCTAAGCTTGACTAAGCACAGGAAAAAATGACAATCAATGCTGTACATTTCCTGTTGTCAACAAATGCCTCAGAGTGCCCACGTGTACCTCTTGACCAAAAGTTACATGCATGACCTAAAGCATTAAATATGGCCAAAACATTTGGAAGATTACTTTCAAGTCCACACATCCCAATAATCCTGCATATGGCACTGTCTCCCCAGCAGCTGTACTGCCATGTGCAGCATGAAGAGAAGAACATCAGAACGTGATTTGCCCCAAAAAACATTCAAGGTATACCCTCCAGCAGTGATATTTTCAGGTAGACACACTAGGACATTCTCATGTGAATACCATAGTGTCAACTAGAAAGTAGCTAAAGGTGAAAACTCATCTCAAATAAGGCTTCTGTTCAGTGACTTTTCTAAGGAGAAACCACTCAGAAACTTCGCTTTTTTACATAGCTCTTTAATTCATCTTAGTAATTAATTCATCATTCTACAAGTCTCACATGCCTGAAAGATCCGTACTCCTGACAAGAAATCAGTGCAAAAATACAGAGCTCAAGTGTAGCTCAGAACTACAATCAGTCAAATTCCCAATTATTTCATAAACGCTGCAGATATGAAGAATGGCTGAAAATAATTAAGACAAGAAAGAAGTAAACAGCTCCACATTAATCTCATTTTACACTTGAGAAATCCAACAAAGCCATTTTATATCTTCCAAAAGCCTCCATTATGGCATGTCTCATTGAAGCCAAAAGTTCTGGCAGATATTTAGCCAGAGCGTGACCCCACAGCTGTAACACTGCATGCACTTGACACAGTCATTGTTATACATCACTTGCAATGCCACCTTGCTAATCCAAGTAAGAGTTTTGCCAGCTGAACTTCAGCACTGAAAAGGACATCATCTCAGTTTCAAGGCTGTGCAGCTGGTATTCCCTCGTGTGGGAGTCTGTTCCTCATTTACATCACTCATGGCACTCCGGACCAGGATCCTCTTGCCAGTGGGCTCCCCGCTTCTCAGTCACAAGCTTAATGAAGT
This sequence comes from Nettapus auritus, assembly GCA_011076525.1. Taxonomy (NCBI): domain Eukaryota; kingdom Metazoa; phylum Chordata; class Aves; order Anseriformes; family Anatidae; genus Nettapus; species Nettapus auritus. The sequence continues at coordinate 3,585 of JAACYP010029185.1, forward strand.
AGCTGTGGTTGGCATACAGCTTGAGCTTCTCACTGATGTCAACCCACTTCACCATCCCAGCATCATCACCTGCTTCCAAAGGCAAGTTATCCATTGTCTCACCTGTTCACAAAACAAGCGTTAGGACGTGCTGTTTTCTCCTATTTTCTCTTCTCACACCTAACCAGTTCTTCCTTTCCACAAGGCTCCCTCAAAGGCAGCAACCTTCAACTGTTTCTCAGAGAGAAACCAATCAAGTAGCTCACTGAGTCTGTGCTAGAAAAATTTTCCAGGTTTGAATTAAACATTTTTTTTCGGAAATAACTTTAAACTTCACCGCTATTATGTCTTAACCACCCAAGAGTGAAAATATCACTGTATGACTTCTGCCTGTCTGACTTCCAGACAGAGAAAACAGTCCGATTCACCTCAAGAGGGGAAAGATGAGCATTCAGGATAACAGATCGATCCAGGTACTAGCAATGTATGCTCATTTCAATTAAATTATAGAAGGAATCTAAAGTACAACAATTGCTCTGGCAGAGTAACAGAGATAAAAGGTGTCAAGAGACAGCAAATAAGACAACGAAGTCAAGAACACAGTAAAGATCAGCCAGTAGCCAGAGGCAATGCACTTGAAGCACTGATACTGACCGTGAAGAAACGAAACCCAAGAGCCTTCCAACTCAGTCATTGAAATAGGAAATTAAACCAACTCAAGCCAAATGCAGTGACTGGGCGGTGACTGGCCTAGCGTTCAATCTATATAACAAACGCACATTCTGCGATTTGGAACTAGCTAACACAAAAATAAATTATCTTCAGGCAAATCCCTTATGTTCCTTAATTCAGGACTGAAAGAAATCCAAGGGGAATGACAACCAATACTGGCTGTGAGTGAACATGACAAAAGATGGGAGACCCTCACACCCACTGCCTTCAGTCTTAGAATTAAACTCAACTTGTATTCTCTTCCACTTTCATGGCTCACCTCAGCCCCACATACACAAAAACAACATCTACAGTAAAAAAGGCAGGAAAAAGCACAAGCAGCAATGCCTACCTGTTTCATCGTGATAGTTCACAGCCTCCGTCTCCATCCACGCGTTGTCGGTGTTACGAGGGTCATCCACATATCCTCTGTACACCTAACTCAGTGAACAACCACAAGAAGTTCGAAAAAATGTGGCATCATTAAAAGTCACCTACAGTCACTCTTACAGAATATGCAATTGTCCCTTCCCTGTCTTATATCACAAAACCCTGAGCATGACAGCTTATTTTAATGACTGCATTTTTTCAACTCCTAACTAGCTGCAAGTTATCCCGAGGCTATCTCGAAAGACACAGCTTACCACAAAGTGCTCCTGGCTGAACAGCCTCTGCAGTTGCTTTTCCAAGCTTGCTTTTTCCTCAGGAGATTTCTGCAAGGAGTTCAAGGCCTCTTCCCCAAATTCTCGCTTCAGAGTAGCACTGATCTTCTCCCCTGGGTCCACCATCCCCTGAGAATGGAGAAAAAACTAACAGCTGAGGAGCCTAAGACCTCCCTTGCTATCGCTCTTTTGCTGGTGTTTAGGATATTACACCCACACAAATCACGCTCTGGTTATGTGAGAAATTCTACATTTCTTTGTAAAAAGCAAGCAGACACATCCTTCAAAAATGACAACAGATGAAATTATACCTGCGTTAAGCAAAGGACACCATCAAAATTAAATACAAGTACTGCCTCGTAACACAGGAACAGCAGAAAGCCTATCAATTGATGCTTGGGAGGACAAATTGCTTATAGGACCTTTCTCTTCCCGTCTACATCATGAGGTCATTCCCAAAAAGCAATTATATCACACGTATGCCAGTTATCTGCTTGTAGCCTTGCCAGAGAGATGTCCACTGTTTCCAGAGCTTTGCTCTTACCCCCGGGATGGCCCACTCCCCACAGTCTCTCCTCTTGATAGCTACGAACTGCAAGATGTTTTTGCCAGTAATTGGGTGAGCGACCTTATTGCCACTTCCATCCCTCTTCCACCTGCAGAAAACAATAAGGACATTTGTTGCTGCTTAGAAGGAAACCAAACAGCAGAGCTGCAACACAATGTCTTGTTGGAGGGCCAAGGCGGCGGATCAAGCACAGTTCTGGATCAAAGACAGACAAAAGCTGTCTGGGAAGATCTCGTCCCCCCATTTTTGCAGTTAGGTTAAGAACATTGGTATCTACTGTAACTCTCACTGCGAAGCCTTTGTGTCTAACTGTATTTCTAACCTACCTGTAAGATAACGATAATTACACTTTCTGCTATGACAAAGTATAAATTCCAGCTGCAACACTTACAAACCACCCACTCAACACCAACAGAAGGCCTCAAACAGCCACCACTGCACTCAGGATTTAGAATAACTGCAGTAATTACAGCAAAAAACTGTCTAAATAAAGACAAAAATTAAATCCGTGATTGTTTTGCTTTAAAGAAAAAAAAAAAAAAAACAGCAGCATCAGTAGCCTTCTGAAAAGGGCAAGAACTAAAAGGCAGTAGCATGACTTTAACAATGGCTCTGTCTTCAGCGCTGTATTCCTTTGCCTGCAGTTTGGTACTTACACCAGCTCCTCTGAAAGCTCTGGGTGTAACACGCTTGACATGAACTCACACAGGCTGTGGAGGCAGAATTAAAGTAGAGCACACACCAACAAAGCAGACTAAGCAAGCCCTCATCTCCTTCTGTACACCAGGCCACCCCAGTGTTTCCTCCTGAGCAAAACCAGACATGCCACTTCATTCACAGCTGAGGCACCAAGACAAAATCCTGTTCCTGTAACTTATTATGGCTCAGCTATGGTCTTTTGGTGCATTATTCAGACAGTAACAATATGTCATGTTATCTTTTAATTTTCACGTTTGTTACTGAAGAGCATTTTTACAGTGTATTTCTACTGAGTTGCACTTCCTTGATCTTTAATTTGCCTTCTCAGCATTTCAGAAGCAATGGCCTGTAACGAAGAGCAAGTCCTAAGCATTTTCCGGAAACAAAAACTGTTGTGTTCCACATATCTATACATCTCTGCACGCACATACACATTCAGGCCTACGCAGAGCAGCACACAAAAAGCCACCTCACATGTAATTGCTGGTTCCCAAATGCACAGAAAAAGATGTGAATGCTTTTGCTTTACTGCACGCCACCTTTCGGTCGCTTGTCCCTTACCTAGTCACAATGGGATCGGCAGCATGGTTTGGCCCCCAGCGCCCTAACAGTCCTCTGCCTGTGAGACCAGTCCTTCCTGCGGGATTCCTGAAAGATGCAGCACAGTACCTTAAATACGTGTATGTCCCCATGTGGAGCTTCACATGCTTTGCAAAAGCAGCTCTAAGGAAGCTGAAATAAAGCTAAGGATAGCACTGTACATCCAGTGTCAGCACAAGCTTTAAAGAATAGATTCTCTCCTTCATTACCTTTTTATGTCTGACAGTACAGGCAAAGAACAAAACAGCTTTGTTATTTTCCAGATGACATATTCCTGATCAAGCTTTACTCTCATCACACAAATATAACCTGGTCTGGGAACCTAATCCAGTTTTCAGTTTACCAGACCACACATGCACAGAGCATTTAATTACACAAAAATTCCAGAGGAAAAAAGAAGTTAAAAAAAAAAAAAAAAGAATGAAATTCAGGTCTGATTACACATCTGTGCCACATGAGGACTTGTCAGTGGATGGAAGTACTCATCTACTCTGCCGTAGCGCACCTGAATGGTATAAAAAACTTCAGAGCACAACACACGGTCTGATAGAGGGAGCAACTCCACCACACCGTACCATCAAAGGTGCTAACGACCTCCTCCTCCCAGGCTCCCACAACCCACTGTTGGGGAAGAACTGGCTAGCGTTTCAGTGCCTCACTGCCACAGCCTTCTTCCCAAAAGAACCTTCTGGCACTGAAGTATCATTTCTTCTGTCTCCAGGGGGGACCCTCTTGATTTTATTCGAGCAGGTACCATCTACCTAAAGTGACACAGACCTGTAGGAGCTCTAAAATGACATCACTGAAATGAAGATGCAATGAAAATCACTCACCGGGGCCTCCCATTTTCAACCACATACAAGCCATTCCGACTCGTCCTCTCCACTTCTCCATCTCTCTCGTTAAATTTGGGAGAAAAATTTTTATCACTGCAGAAAAGGGTAATTAGAAGCAAGTTAAAACCCAACACACCCCTCTGCACCAGAAAAGGTTGGTTGGAGGCCAGCCACCCCATCCACAACACCCATTTGGCTAGTGGGCAGGTTTAGATGGAACGGAAAGTACAGGCCCTCCCTCTCCTGTGGGAAGCTGTACAGTCTGAGCAATTACTGATGACTGTCTCTGCATTTAAACCTTCAGCTAAGCGTGGCACTCTAAAGCATTTAACGTTTTCTCCTCCTACAATTTCACTTACAGGATGTTTCAAAGCTGTTCTTGTTAAGGAGCATTAGATTTTATGCAGTGACAAAGCTAACACTTTCCTAACTGAAGAGCAGCAAGCAGTTACATGCCAAGAGCAATCAACAACTTTGCAAAAGTTTACTGCCTGTGCCCCTTGTGCACCTCTGAAAATGGAAGCACACGCTGGTAGGGTGGCCTACAGAAGCCTCCTTGCTGCTCCCCAAAGCAATTCCCCTCAGACCACCACAGGAGTCAATCTACTGACCAGCTTTTTCCTCATGATCCATTTGGGAAGCTACACTAAAAACCAACTCTGCATTTTCAAGCATTGCCAACAGCTCCCACGAGAGCATCTGGCAGTAGGTAAGTGCATGCACCTAATCCCCTCACTGAGCAGCCTACAGCGTTCCTTGAGAGGAGAACAGAGAACATGTTCACGGAGCCAACACACACGTTCACAGAGCAGTCACCATCAGGCATTCAACTTGCTGCATTTCCAGTCAGAGCTCAGCTCTGGACCTCCAGATCTAACTAGATACTTCTCATCTTGCATCCAATTACACATGTATGTACTGAAAATTTTCTCCCAAGCTCTTAAAGCCAACATTATTTGCACTCGTCAAAAATACTGGGAGATATGTATCAGTAGGGGTTCTGATAACTTCTCACAACACAGAACAGCCGTAGGAACAGTTCCCCTTTGTTGCAATTAACACCACTGCTTTACCTCAATCACCAGCTCACTAAAACCACGTGTCAAAGACATTCACAGCTGACCCAAACCACTCAGTCCCCCAGCCACAACCCCCAGCTCTTAGCCTGCAAAATCCCTCTGGCATCACGTGAGACTTTACTCAGCCGGTCAGCATTTCCTCCTGCCCAGTTCAAAAAAAGCCAAGAGCCACGCTTTCCACTCACTTGAGCTGAGGATCTGCCCACTTGGGTCCGGCCAAAACAGCCGCTGCAGTGTACTCCACAGGATTATAATCTTCCCACTGAGTCAGCCAGCCCACCTTGTCCTCGGGAACTTGGCTACGCTCGATGCGCGACCCAGGATACGGGGAGGTGAGAGCTTTGCTGTGGTAGCACTTGTTAACGCTGCAGCTGCTGAACATGTTAGTAGGGGGGAGATGGGACCAATGGGTTGCAGATGAGTTACTGAAAGAAAAAAAGAAACATCTTATTCCTGAACGTGTAATGAGTAAGTATCGAGCCTGTTACTAAATCTCACATCTGAGTATGAGACTGGAACAAGCAGAACAGCCTAGGCATTTTGCAAAATGCCAGCTTTCAGCAATGCATCGCTGTTTCTTTCAGAAAGCTCACTAACAGTCACTTGGGACCAACAGGTTCTGAGCTTTTCCTCCAGCTCTGTGAGGCATTTCACCAGACACACGAGGATTTTGCTGCTCGAGAAGCTGAGAAGTGTCAGAGCCGTTCCAGGCCGGGCAGTGCTGTGCCCATTGCTGGTCTCCAAGGCGCAGCTCAGAGGGGTTGACCAGGGGCCTGCTCTCAGCCAGCAGCAGAGCGGGGAAAACCCAACAGGAAATAATGCAGCAGCCTTAGCAAAACAACCCTACGAGTTGCTCCAAGAACACAATTTTGTGCGAGATACCAGAGAGCAACATACACCTCGCTTTTGTTTCTGGGAAGGCTTTGAGCACATAACCAGCCAAGTGAAAAGGAAAAGCTCGGTCTCCTGTAATTTTACTTTGCCACGAGCATTGCGGAGCTGACATCTTGCAGTTGATAATACGGTTTTTAAAAGTATTTGCGTTACAGCGGCTGATGTGCAGCTCTTAAAAGTGCTACACGGGTTAATTTCAGCACACGAAGCAGCCTTCCTGTACTCACAATAGAAACCGTCCCCAGAATCCAAGGAAATATTTGAAGAGGCTCAAAGCACCGCGAGGGCAGCGAGCTTTTTGAGAAGAACCCCCCCGTTCTCTCGGTACCTAACCCCGCTCCACCTCAGAGGGTAGGGGAGGCTGCGCCGAGCGCCCCCCTCCCGGAAGGCCCCTTCCAGCCGCCGAGCGCCCCCCTTCCCCCGGCAGCCCCGGGGGCGGCAGGCCCGGCCAGGCTGCGGGCGGTACCTGCGGGGCCGCAGGGCGCAGCGGGCTGCCGGGGGCCCGAGAGCGGCGGCGAGCCCCAGCAGGGCGAGGGCCCGCGGCAGGCAGGGGCCCGGCGGCATCGGCGCCGAGCTCGCCGCTCATTGGGCGGAGCGCGGCCCGGTCCCTCCCCCCGGCGCGGCTCCCGGCCTCCGATTGGCTGTGCGGTCGGCGCTGCCGGCGGCGCCCCCTGGCGGCGCGGCGGAGCGCGGCGGGATGGGCTTGGTGCGGGAGCTGGCGCTGTTCCTGGGCACGCTGCTGTACGCCTACGCCGAGGCGGCGGTGCGGCTGCTGCTGCCCGCCCGCAGGAAGGCCGTCGGCGGGGAGCTGGTGCTGCTGACCGGGGCCGGCCGCGGGCTGGGCAGGGCCACGGCACGGGAGTTCGCCCGGCGCCAGAGCCGCCTGGTGCTCTGGGACGTCGACACGGTAACGGGGAGGGGTCCGGGGGGGCAACGGGGCGGGCGGTACCCGGCACGAACTGGGGAGGGCGGCCGGGCCCGCGGGCAGCGCCGGGACACGCAGCGCGATGCCGGCCGTCAGGCGCTGCATGGCGTTGCCAAGGGAGACGCTTGAGCACAAAGCTCTGGGCAGCTTCGGTGGTGATGGAAGATGGAAAAGCGTGCCCCTGCGAGTCTGCTGACGGGGTGAAGGACTGACATTTCTCTGACATAAAACACAGCCCTCTTCCTCTGGTGCTTCTCCACTCCCCTGGGTTAAAAAATATTAAAAAGTCTTCTCCAGAGGTGTTCTGTTCTCGAGGTCCTTCCCACCTGTGCAGTACAGCAGTATGTAACAGCTGCTCCTCTCCTTCTTGTCGCAGCATGGCCTCAAGGAGACGGCCGCGGAGTGCGAGAGGCTGGGAGCCACCGTGCACACCTTCGTGGTGGACTGCAGCAAGAGGGAGGAGATCTACAGCGCTGCGGAGAAGGTAGGGGAGCGGGAGCACGAGCGAGAGCTTAACCATATAGCCTTGGGTGTCAGGAAGGGCTGGGAAACAGAACCCGAGGTGTTCCTCTCATGGCGTGCAAGCCTTGAAATTGCAGCTTTTTTTGCTTCTGTATGTACAGAGAGCAAAGCGGCCCTTCGGGTATCACAGCCCAGCTCATCCTCCTTTGCAAGCTTCTGTCCCTGCGAGCTCCCGCTTTAGGCTTGAGACCCGTGAAGGAACGTCTTCCTTTTAGCTTGTCGAGAAACAGACACCTCTGTGGAAATTTGAAAGACTTTGTTGTAGAGAGTAAGGTTCAGGTGGTCCAAAATATTCAGTATGCCCACAGAACCAGCTGTGACTCTGCAGGGCGTATTTGTCTGTGGGTGAAGAGTCTATAAAAACTGGCACATGTAAAAACATCGCATCTAAATCAGCTTCCAGGATACTGCACACTTCCTACTGGATCAGGAAACACAGCATGATTTTCCTCTCCCTGAAAGAAAGAATTGTAAAAATTAAATTAATTGCTGCTCACAACCTTGCACTGTTGTGATAACAAATGACATGCAGCTGCACATTCATTTTGCCCAAAAGGTGAAGAAGGACATTGGCGATGTCTCCATCCTGGTGAACAACGCTGGTGTGATCACGGCTGCCGACCTGCTCTCGACCCAGGACCACCAGATTGAGAAAATGTTCGAGGTCAACATTCTCGCCCACATCTGGGTAAGGGCCGCTAGCGCATTTGTCCCTCCGTGGTGGTGTGAGTGCTATTCCACCGAGACCCTGCAGCAGGAGATGCAGGGCTCAGAAATGCAAAGTGTTTTTTTCCTCAGCAAGCCCCCAGAGCAGGCAGCGGCTGATGCCTGGCCCCAGGGGCCAGACAGGGTAGGGCCAGTCCTGGCTCTTGGCCCAGCTCGGGCATGGAACAGAGCTCAGGTGCAGGGGCAGCATTCAGCAGGGAAAACAGAGCGGTCAGTAAACAATTTCTGCTTGCAAGGCGTGCTACAGACTGGGTGTGCTGAGGAGAGGCACCAGCAGCGTGGCTGCTAACAAGTGAAACCCAAAAACTAAGCTAGGAGCAACGTGAACATCAGCTTCTGTCAATCCCTGGCTTTGCTGAAAGGCTCCTTTTGGAAATTGGGATGCAAATTGTCCCAGCAAAAAGGAGGCTGGGTGTCTCTGTGGTTCTCAGGAGCTTGGTGCCATGCATCCCCCAGCACTAGGGGTACTCTTCGTCACTTAACTGCACGTAACTGGGTGACTTAATTGCACATAACTGGGGCCAGTGTTGAAGACTCCTAAGAAGTCACGTTCGTTTCCTCCTCTGCATGCCCTACCTCTTCTTGTTCTAAAACCCTTTCCAGACAACCAGAGCTTTTCTGCCAACAATGATGGACAACAACCGTGGTCACATTGTTACGGTGGCTTCCGCAGCAGGTCATTTTGTAACCTCTTTCATGGTGGCTTATTGGTAAGTGACTTCCAAATCAGCTCTCTTCATTTCTTGTTTCTAATTG
>JAACYP010029232.1:0-11429 GCA_011076525.1 Nettapus auritus
TACCAGGATGCCACTGCTGACGAGCAGGGTGAATTTGAAGAGGAGGGAGAAGAGGATGAAGCGTAAAGTGGTAATGGGTAGGAGTAAAGTATAGTCTGAGCAGGCAAGTGTTCATTGAGAGGAGAAATCTGTGCAGTTGTGCTGAAGCATGCGTTTCTTTAATTTGGTGCTCTCCACTGTTGCTTCTGTCAGCAGTTTTGTATCCTTGACTGTCCAATGTAACAGTAGTTGCAAAAATACTTCAGAGTCTTCTGTTGAAATGGTTAACTTCTCAAACATAAAGGCTTTTTGTGTTCTAAACTGTGTCCTCTGCCTTATTTCTCTCTAGAAACTCTTGTAGTTTTCTGTATTTTCTCTTCTTGGTTTAAGCTTTAACCTCAGTGAAGGGTTCAAGTCAATAAAACACGCTTTCTTAGGCCATTAATTCTGCAGTATAAATACACTGCACTTGCTCAGCTTAAGAGAGTAGATAATCTATACACACTGTGGGTTCAGTCAGGCTCTCTCATGTCTAACAGCTAATCTACTGTTGGAGAGAAAGCTGCCTTAACTAACAGAAACGAGGCGCTGCACTTGAGAATCCTGCAACTTCTATTTATGGACATACATGGTAGTGAGGTCAGCCAGAAGGTATTGAATTCCACATTGCAAACTGTCAAAACTGATCTGACAGGATAGCTGCGGGCTTCCCTACTGCCATTCAGCAGCACTTCTTACTGAACTCATCCCAGGGCGCGTAGTAGGTGAATAGGGGTGGGCTGCCTGTGATCTTTTGTGTTTCTTAGCTGTCGTAGCTCCCCCAACCTTCTTCTCTAGATGAGAATTGATGCACAGAGTCATGGGTCTGAATTACCAGTACAGTAGTATCTGAGATCTTGGCTAAGAACCCAAAATTTCTTCTGAGGCATAGATTTCTTCAATCTTTCTCAAAGGTGTTTCCCCAAAAAACAGCTCCTAGGTTGACCTTAACTCTAAGAGGGGATGACCCTTCAGGGCAGTCAATTCCCTTTGGGAGATGAGAGGAGGTGACGGGCAGATTTCTAGGTAACATACCTTAAAGTGCACCCCAGAATATTAATCTTGGAGTAGTCACAGGGGTACCCTGACAATCTCTGTCTCCCACACCCCAGTGATGCATGTACGCTGCTACTGCTGTTTGATGCTCTCAGTAAACATGACAAGAAATAGACCTCTACTCTGGCAGTCAAGCAGTGCAGCATGAACCTCTTGTGCATCTTTAAGGTAAGTGTGGCTTCTTCATGGGGAGGGAGGTGGGATTGGTGTTGCCTCATACTCTAATGGCACAAGAAACCTGAAGGTATTTCTAATGGAGAAGTGAGCCTGCAGAACAGTCATCAGTTGTTACAAGGTCTGAGAATTAGTCTTACAAGAGTAAAATCCCCTGCTAAGAATAGCAGTTACCCCATGTGTGAGCTTGTAGTCATTAGCTTACCCAAATGCCACTTAGGGGCGTGCACATATGCTAAAAATATTTTGAGATTGCTACAAGTTTTACAATTATGTTGGTCATTATTGCTCTGAAAGAGCTGCTGTCTGCATGAGTGCAATCTCTTTTGTGATCCTCTAGTGCAACTCCCATGAGGAGCTACTGGAGTGAGTAAACACTTAAAAGGGAATTGCTGTGCAAAACTGTCTGTTTTGCCCATTTTTATTCTGTTAATTGACTCCAGTGCCTGAGCATACACTGTTCCTTCACTGATGGGCTTATCCTATTATCCTGCCATCTTATCCTACAGTGAGATCTAAGATGGTGTGCAGGACGTGCACTTGATACCATTTTTTTTTCCTCATCTCTATCTCCTTTCTGGTGAAGCCTCTGAGAAGAGGGATGAGAAGCACTTAAAACACCTGAATTATCTGTAAACAAATACAGTACTCACAACAGCACTTGTATTTCTTAGGGTTTGAACACTTCTAGGATTAAGTATTAAACAAATTGAGGTTGTTTTAGTAACTGAATTACTACATGCTGCCCCCAGGCCCTTTGGGAAATAACAGCCTGTCTGGTTGTCAGAGTAACCTTCCCTTGAAATCACCTCACTGGATTGTGCTTGAAACTGCTTATCATATAGAGCTTGGTTTCTGAAGCCAAGGAATCTGGCAAACAAACCTAGAGTATAACTAAAGGATGAGAACCTGGTCTTTGATAGGGATAGTAAAGGTTCTTCTTTCTGTAGTGGGACTGTACAGTGTTTCACTAGTGTGCAGCATGTCTAGATCTTATTTTTTTTTTTTAGTGTAACTGGATGTCTTCAGCTAACCCTTTAATATAGCTACCCAAGAGACACGTTGCACTAAGGCTCCCTTATTAGAAACTAGGACACCTTCCTACACCACTTACTGTTGTTTCTCTTCCTTTTTTCCTGGAGGAAGACAGACCATAAATAGAAATAGTCTATACAGAAACATGTCCCTTTATGAATAAACATGTCCCTTTATGAATCCTACACAGCTTATTTGCCAGCCATAATCATTTAAAAATAAAAATAAAAAAGCCACCCCCATCTTTTCTGTAGGAGTTCAGGGAAATAAAGGAAAAAAGGGATAGAGGAAAACTGAGGAGGTTCAAAACTGGCCATCAAGGTTCAAATGTCCATCAGTTATAATGGAAGATGAGTCTCATATTGGGACTAGAAAATGCAATATGATTTTTTGGCTTGAATATCAGCTGCATCTCTCACCCAGGAGACCATTCATTATAAAAACTGCAGACTGACTGCTGTATGCCAAACAACAAACAGATGCCTTTTCAAGTGTGCATGGTTGTAATTCTTGTTTCACAGAGCAGAACCAGTGGAGAGATTTCAGATTAGGCAATCTGACTGCCTTAACCTGTATCAGTTGTTGACTTGTATTTATCCATGTGATATACACCTCTAAGACTTAAGATTTTGCATGAGGCATCCTTTCTGGAAGAAATGCTGATAGGCAATACGTGCTTAGTGTGGTAGAGCTCAAGCCACTTATGACTCGTTAGTGTTGAGAGAACTTTATATCAAGAAATGATTTTATTCACTTTAGCATAGTGATGGTGATCTGCAGGGAAGTATCCTCTTCTGTTGATGATTAAAGCTGATGGTGTGGGGGGAGGGAGACATCTCTTTTTCATACCCTTTTTTAATGCATGGCATTTTTGCTACGTTGTCAGAATGTGTTGACCAAGGCAAACAACTCCAAGAGGCATTTGTCTGTTGGTAGATTCATAGCTGATAAACCTAAATAAGGCAGTAAACGTGCCTAGTTACTATGTATGTTTAATTTAAATGGAATGAGGTCTGGTAGCCCTGAGATGCCAACTCTTAATTTTATTTCCTTGTTCTAGGATCTCACTCTAAAGCTGTTATAACAGTGTTGTGAAAGGATAGTCCAGTATGTGGGCTGGTTTCTGGGAGAAACAGGTCTGATACCTCCTGTCACAAACTTCACATGAGCTAGAGTCCAAAAGCTGCTTAAGGCACTCAAGCAACCGTTGAGAATGTACGCCTACATTTGCTTTTCAACAGGTGTTTCCCAATCTGTCAAATGGGAGTAATAATGATTCTCTTCCTCCCAACATATATGAGATGCCCCTATACACCAGAAATAGGACTGCATTAAACACAATGGTCTGAGTAATACTGATAATCTGCAAATTAAATCTGTGGGGCCAGTCCTATTGACAGACAGGTCTTTCCAGAAGGTATGAGATGAAGAACATAGTAAGCCAAAGTAGTATTATGGTTTATAACCTGAAGAAAGAAGAGAATACTGGTTGCTGATCTTTTCTCCAGCCAATTATTTACAGAAATGCAGAAAAGCCCTCATCTTCTGTTTGAAGAAATTGCCTGCTTCTGGATGAAAATCTCACAAACTCTATACTTCAACAGTGTGATGCTAGTAAATCTTTGTAGGAATCTGTGCAAGTGCTACATCTTTAGAGAAGCCACAAACAGACATAGTCCTTTGAGACAGGGATGCTGCAATACACTGCTGCAATACACTGCTGCAAAACACAGTGCTGGTGTCTGGAGGGACAGATTTTCTTACCTCATTTAAAAAAAAAAAAAAAAAAAAAAGAGCTGGGACATCTAGTAACATGCTGCAAAAGAGATGGGACATCTAGTAACATGCTGCATATAAGAAAAGAGTTATCCCCTTGCTTCCTTAAACTTTGGCCCCTCCCTGTAAACCTAATAGCAAAATTATGTATGGTAGATCAAGATGAACCCTGATACTGGCTTTGAGTATGCCAAGTTTCATGGTTATTGCATTGAAATCATTTTACAAAAAAAAAAAAAAAAATGTCTTACTGTATTTTAAAAGTTGGTGTTAAACTGAGTTCTGCTTCAGGTGGTGTCTCAATTGTTGGATTACTATTCTGTTTAATAAGGCTAAAAATTTCATTTGCTAAAGCTATGAGGAGATAAAATCCTCCCTAGAGAGATCGTGTGACTACCCTTTATACTGGGTACACACCCTTTCTCCCAAGGGATGTTATTCTACTTTTCCATTCCACATTAAAGTGTAACTGCTGTATACTTTTAGGGACTGATCAGATATGGTGGCCTGCCTAGGAGCTACAAGTTACACCGTTCCCCTGAACTTGGTGTGAGAGAGGCACAGTCTTCTCATTTACAAATAAACCTCTTCCCAATATTCCCGTGCAATTTTCATCTTTTTTTTTTGTTTCCACAAAACAAAGCTCATGCCTCTATTTGATGTGTTACATGCCTGAGGCAATTCAAGTAAGGTTGTTTTTTTCCCCCTCCATCAACTCTGCAAAGAAATAAACCGGTAAAAGTATCTGGAGCTAGTCTTGTACATAACTGGATCAAAGGTTTTTGAGAGTTTTTTCCCATTCGATCTAAAATTCAGTCATGCCAAGCACATGCCTTTTGGTACTCCAATAACCTGTCCTGATCTGTTTGTTAATTGTTGGCATAGGAAAGAGCACACTATTGGATCTTAGGTACTTCCATTTTAGATGGCTGTTATCTTTAGCTTGCCTGCATGAAAACTCAAAATGGAAGCATTTGGTCTCAGGAAGGTGCCTGAGGCCATGGAGTATTTTGGAAAAAGAAATTTTAGACCTAGCTCTTACCCAGCTGGAGCCCTTCGAACATTTGTTTGAATGCAGTCTGAAGCTGGCTGCTGGGGGGAGCCTGATCCCACGGTGACTGCCAGCAAAGGAAACGGTACTGGTGACAACTCTTCTGCCTCCCTGAGCAATCTGACAACAAGCAAATGGCTTCTTTGCTCGTAGCTCCAACTCAGTTTCAAGTATCTTACTTGCAAGTCTGCCACAAAGAAAAAATGTGTTTTTTAGAGTATTATAAGCAGGTTATCTATTTATAGCAGCTAAGGAAAAAAGCAATTTAAGAGTATATCATTCCTTCCTCCCTACTTAAAGCCTTTTTTCCCCTTATGAGCAGAATTCCACTTACAAGACGGGAAATCATGTTAGCTTTGTTAAATTCATGTTTGTTACTGTTTGATTCTTGTATGATAAAGATTTCTAATTGGTCTCAGTTTATCCATATGTCGTCTTTTATTATCAGATTATTTCTCTCATTTGCCCTTCCTTAGTAAATTTAAGGTGTATTTTCTTTTATTTATTTATTTATTTTTTTAATCAAGAGTACATCTATCATTGCAAACAGAAACATTATTAATACAGCTCAAGCAGAATGTGAAAACCCTTGCCCCAGACGATGAAATGGCTGCCCTGGCAGAGATTGTAGGGCTTGTTCAGTAAACAATCCTGTGTTGTTCTGCACTGGAAAATGTTTCTGCGTTTTCCATGAATACGACAGAAATATACCGCTTGCCTTCGTAGTGAATAATTAAACAGATTTTTCAAGCAGAATTCAAGCGGTGTCACAAAAGGCTTTACTAGCATCAAATGAAATTCAGGCATTGACGACTTAGACTCTGCTTCTGTGCATCCAGCGTAATCCTGGCCTTACGGTTAATAAGTTAATGGTATGACTTGTATTTGTAAATTCCAGCTCCACGCTAGCAGGCAAGGAGAAAGAAAGCCAGCAGAGCAAGCCTGGATGAGAGATTTGCAGGGCATAGAGATAACTGCGTTTGCTGCAGTGGGTAGCTCCATGGGTGGGGCTGGGCTGATTCAATATCCTTCAGCTGCTAGAAGGATGGTACTATTCCTGCTGCCTCGCTTCAGGTGTTGAGCTTGTGTTATTTCCTTTATGCCTGTCTGTGTGATTTCCTTCTGGAGCATGTCTGACCCCTCTTTGGGTCAATTTAGCTCTCTAAGCTACACAGCTAGGGATGAGAGATGGGGTGGGGAAGAAGCTTTTTTTTGGATTACAGAGCGTGCCGAAGTGAGAACTGGTACAAAGGAGAAGGGAAAAGCACCCAGCTGAAAGCAGGAGAGAGCAGAGCAGGCTGTTAGGCGACTCATCCACCTGGTGAACAGCACCCTGGCTCCTGCTGCAGAGAACTCGGGTGATTTTAAACAATGTGTATCGAATCCCAGCACCAGCTGCAGCATCTCTTAGCAAAATTCCTAAGCCGCAAGATAAAGTTTAGAGTTTGGTGTCAGTCTGAATTACAAGTAACTATCGGATTGCAAGATAGAGCAAGGAGATGCAGGAACAAAAGAAACTGCAGCTAGCAGATCAAAGTCTCTGTCTGTGCCTTGTTCTCAGCGACACGCAGGAAATAAGCTACGCCGGCAAGCGTGATATCAGCATTTCATTTATACTCATGCTGGAATCTTAGTCATATCTCGACTGAAGGACCCAGCTCGTAGAGACAGCAAACAGATTTCATCTTCTGAGCGATCTTAAAAGGTAGATGCAGCCTGGAAGGGGGCAGGAGCCATCTGGCTGCTACCCCATCACATCTGGTGTGCCAAGGGGAAATAATGAGAGGCCGCATTGTTTTGCCTTTCTCCTTCTCAGTAAATCTGTGCCTGATGATGATCAACATATTTTTCCCTTTCTGGAGTCATTTTGTGACATAATAATGACCATGTTTATTATGGTAACTTTTGGAAGCCAGATGAGGGGGGTTCTGTTTGCCATGTCCCATACGACTACATAAACACAAATTCCTGACTCTCAGAGGTTACGGGCTAAGTTCACAAAGGAAGCCACAGGGTATTGGAAGAAAGATCAGGTTTGTGAGAAACCAGTTCTTTCCTTAAAAGGAGCACGCTTTGTTTCAGAATTGACAGTGCCTTAAATTGTTCTGTAACGTGACGTCGCCCTACGTGCTTATCCTCTCTCCTCCTTTGTTCTTGGCCAAACACAAAAATCCAGGTACAAAAACCGCAAGCACAGAAGACTCAGCAATGAAACTGCTTTTGTTCATTCATAAAAGCATGCTCCGTGTTGTACTATCTAACCGCCCCCAGTGCCCACAGTGGGTTGTGATTCTGAAACAAAAATAGATTCTCCTTTGTGGCATTTTTATTACTAGAATTAAAAATACCCTCAAAAATATTCCACCCTATTGCCGGGAGAAGCAGTCTTACTGCACGTTGCCAGGGTCTAGGCATCGGATTCCAAAGGTGACCTCAGGCTGTCTGCATCAGGTGGGAATACTGTCGTTATCAGGTACAAGGCAAACAATAAGCTCATGAACAGAGAGCATCATCGTTCGGCTTCAAACAGAAAGGCTCGAAAAGTCACGTCCTTTCTGATGTATGTGCCATCGCCCCTCTAAATAAATGAGAATAAAGCCATAGGCTCGCTCGGTCTATTGTGCACGCTTGAGCAGCTTTCGGATTTGTGTGTTTGCAATTCTATTTCAAACAATAGGAAATTACAGACAGACATTAAAATGTTCCAGGATTTCTGTTGCCTCCCTTGTGCAGCTCATTTCCAAGGCTCTGCGGTTGCCTTGGAAACTGGGAAAGGTGGAGGGCTTGGTGAATTCAGCCTGGGAGCCGGCTGCAGAGCTGCAGGCAGAGGTTCGGCTGCAGGGGGGCACAAGGGCGTTCCTCTGCACGGGCACTGCCAGTGGAGGAGCATTTTTACTTTTATTTGCAATTCTGAGCAGCCCGGTGAAGTGAGATCGCAAAATGCAATAGGGAAGCGTCGCATTCTATTTAAACGCCATTGATGGCTGAGATCTTTTTACAGTGTTTGTTTGCCTAAAGGTAGGATTCTAAACTGACATTTGAATAATTGACATTTAATTTGTGTGTTCATGGATGCTCAGCACTGCTGCAGATGAGGGAACTTAGTAGACACACAAATGTGAACCTCGCTTTAGGTACACATTTTTATAACCTGGAGCTACACCCCCTTCAAAACCAGTGAGGGTCCACAAAGAAACCGGTGTTACAGCATCTATGAATTCAGTATTTTCCTTTTAGAAGCTCAAAATCCTTAATGGAATAACAGCTAAGCTCTAGGAAGTGTGCATGTGGGAAGAAGGCTGGTCGGGAAGCGTCCAGGTGCCTTCAGGCAGACAGTCAGAGTGCTTAAAGCTGTTGCTTTGCAGATTGCCAAGAGTAATTGGCACCCCAAAAATCTCTTAAATGCTTGTGTGAATCCCACAGAGAAGCCAGGAGGGGCAGCTCTATTGCTGTTCCGCCAGCAGTGAGAGGATGTAACAGCCTGAAAGGGCAGGCTGTGCCCGTGCGCAGCACATCGAAATGCATATGCACGGATTGCGTGAGCAGTAACAAAGACTGCCTGTGGGTAAGTGTTGCAGAAAGGTGTCAATGGCAAATACAACAGCCAGGATAGAAAGAACACAGCATACAAGGAAAGTTGATGAAAGGATCTCAGTGCTAGCACAATTCTGGATATTTTGTGGTCACAAAAGCAGTAGCACATAATTCCACGTGTAACCAAGCGTAAGCCAGTCCACATTGGTGAAATTTCACAGCAGCTGAGGTTTCTGCACTATGGAAGAAAAAGAGACATGGTTTGTTTGCACGTCAATTCACCAGAGCAAACTGAAGGCCGCTTTTGAAAAATATCCAAAGGATTTTTCCAAGGTCACAGCAGCCAAATGCAGGGCAGAGAAAATGTTAATGATTTACCACATTAATTATTAGCAGCTCACATTTGCAAAATTCCGCTGTTTTTGTAGCTGTTATAATTTTAATTTGACATTACAGTGTGCTGTGACACTAGGACCAGTAAACCATCGATCTGATGTTACTGGTCAAACACATCGGTCCCACTCCTCTCTGCCTTTCACAGAATCACAGAATCGTTGAGGTTGGGAGGTACCTCTGAAGATCATCGAGTCCATTCCTATATTCAGCCCAGCAGGGTCGACTAGAGTGAGGCTGCACAGGGCTGTGTTCAGTCAGGCTTTGAGTATCTCCAAGAATGGAGGCTTCACAACATCTCTGGGCAGCCCGTAGCAGTGCTTGACACCAAAACAAACAAACAAACAAAAAACACAAACAAACAAACAAACAAAAAACCACAATCAAACAAACAAAAACCAATTTTCCTATTTTTAAGTGGTGTTTCCTATATTTCAGTTTGGGCCCATTGCCTCTCCTCCTGTCATGGGGCACCACTGAGAGCAGCCAGGCTCTGTCTCCTTTGCATCTTCACTTAAGGTGAAAGGATACTGATAACATTCCCTTGAGTCTTCCCCAGGACAACCAGTCTCAGCTCTCAGCCTCTCCTCATACGACAGATCCTCTAGTCTCTAAACCACCTGTGTGGCCCTTTGCTGGACTTGCTCCAGTATGCCCATCTCCCTCTGGTACTGGGGAGCCCAGAACTGGATCCAAAACTCCAGACGTGTCTCACCATGGCTGAGTAGAGGGGGAGGATGCTGCTGAACATGCTTGCAGCAAGGACACCTTGCTGGATCGTGTTCAATTTAGTGCCCACCAGGACCCTCAGGCCCTTCTCTGCAAAGCTGCTTTCCAGCTGGCGCTCGGGGTGAACCCTTGTTGAAATTCACGAGGTTCCTGCCAACTGTTTGTCCAGCTTGTCAAGGTCCCTGTGGATGCCGGCACAACCCTTTGGTGTAGCCACTTAGCAAACTTGCCAAGGGTGTGCTCTTCTGCCTCTTAATGCCATTAAGTCATTAATTAATATGTTACACAGTGCTGGTGCCAGGATCAGTCACTGGGGTGCACCACTAGTGGCTGGCCCCTGAGCTTTGTATTGATCCCAAGCCCTTCACTCCAGTTTTCACTCCCTCCTCTTGTCCATCTATCTAGGTCACACCTCAACACTTTGCCTATGGGGCTGTTGTAGGAGACAGTTCAAAAGCCTCCACAAAACAAACAATGTTCTCTGCTCTTCCACCTCCTATCAAGCTTAGTCAGGTTATCGTAGAAGGCTATGACGTTGGTCAGGCATGGCTGGTTCCTTCCTGATCACCTTCTTGACCCTAATGTGTTTGGAGGTGGTTTCCTGAAGGATGGATTCTGCCATCTTTCTAGGAATTGAGGTGTGGCTGACCGGCTCTCTAGCTTCTCCTGCGTGTCCCTCTGGAAGTTAGCAGTGACATGTTTTTTTCCAGTCCTCAGGAACCTCTCCCCATTGCCATGACCTTTCAAAGATTATCAGGAGTAACGGCATTGACCTATCGTTGTGCTCCAGGACGGCACCTCTACATTCCTCCCGGACCCTCCTTCCACCTCCTAGCTGTTTCCTTTCTACATCTGTCCTCAGTCAGGAGCTCCTCATTTGCCTACCCTGCTGCTCGATCTCCTTTTCTTCAGCATGGACCATCCCTGAGCCTGGAGGAGGCGACCCACGAGAGTCAGCCATTCCTCCTGGCCCTGTTCCCTACAGCCCCCCTGCCTCGCCCCCCTGCCCATTCCGCCCGCCCAGCCCCGCTGGGACCGCCCAGCCCGCCCCGAGGCCGCCCCCCGGGCCCACCCCGGGCACCCGCCCCGCCATGCAGGTGAGGCAAGGCCCCGCCCCCCGCCACATCCCATTGGCTGTAACCCACCTAACGTCACCCATGAGGGCGGGGCCAAGCGGCTGCTTTAAAGCGGGGCGCGGGGCGCGGCCGCTCTAGACCCGGGCGGGAGGGAGGCGACGGAGGAGGGGGGACACTGCGGCGGGGCGGCACCGGCACCATGCGTGAGATCGTGCACATCCAGGCCGGGCAGTGCGGCAACCAGATCGGCGCCAAGGTACCCGCTGCTCCCCCGGGCACAGCGCTGACAGCGGGATCCGTCCCCGGGAGCGGGGCGGCGGCCGGGCAGGCAGACAATGGGAGGGCATCGGGCGGGGGGTGCGGGGGTTGTGCTCGCCGCTTAATTGCGCCGCTGTTAATTAGCTGCCGCAGGAGCTCGCCCCGGGGCGGGGTGCTCGCAGGCAGCTGCTGCAGCTCGCTGGGGAGGGGTCGGCGCTGCGCGGGGGGAGTGATTGGCACCGGGCAGCTGCAGGGGGAGCTGCCATTTTGCGGGTTGTGCTTGCAGTTCTGGGAGGTGATCAGCGACGAGCACGGCATCGACCCCACCG
>JAACYP010029273.1:0-10422 GCA_011076525.1 Nettapus auritus
GAAATTCCAGCATGATCTTCCTTACCCTGTAAACCTCAGTTTACAGCGGAGTGTAGAATTTTCCATTTATTTTTTTTTTTTGAACAAGATATGGCAGTGGAAAGGAAACCTGAAATAGAACTGTAGATAAAAAATGAGTCCTTCAAATGTGAGTGTTCTCACATTGATGAAAGGAGCTGAAACAACGCTGCCTAGAACCAGAGCCAGCCTCGGCTAGATGGGCTTTTATGTCCTGTGGAATCTGTTGTTACCACCCACTTCTGCAAATCGGTAGTACTGTTAATGGCACTAAGCACTGTACTTGGAAGCAGCATTTACCCACCTGAGAACTTAGTTGTTTTTTAACAGGACTTGTATAAGAAGTTCTCAAATCATATTTATTGAGAACACAATTTTCTATCAACATAGTTAAGCAACGTAATTGGTTTTTACCCATTCACTCTGAATTCCTTACGAGGAAAGGCTGAGGAAGCTGGGTCTCTTTAGCTTGGAGAAGAGGAGACTGAGGGGTGACCTTATTAATGTTTATAAATATGTAAAATATGAGTGTCAGGAGGATGAAACCAGGCTCCTCTTGGTGACATGCAATGATAGGACAAGGGGCAATGGGTGCTAGCTGGAACATAGGAGGTTCTGCTTAAATATGAGACAAAAGCTTTTCACGGTGAGGGTGACACAACGCTGGAACAGGCTGCTCAGGGGGGTTGTGGAATCTCCTTCTCTGGAGACATTCAAAACCTACATGGAGGTGTTCCTGTGTGATGTGATTTAGGTGTTTCTGCTCTTGCAAGATGATTGGACTAGGTGATCTTTCAAGGTTCCTTCCAATGTCTAACATTCTGTGATTCTGTAATTCATTAAATTATCATTTTGAAGTCTTCACTTATAGTGTAGGTCAAGTAACTTGACCATTGTATCCCTACCATTAAGAAGAAATGGAGATGTTCTCCCTTAATCATAGGTATGAGATTGTAAAAGAAAAATCATAGTTTCGATACACATATTGAATAACAGTGAACTATTGAATATAAAATTGTACTGGGTCTGGCTGGGATGTTAACTTTCCCTGCAGCAGCCCATACAGTGCCACGCTCTGCACTTGTAGCTAGAACAGCAGTGTTATCACACCAGTGTTGTGTCTGCTGCTGAGAAGTGCTGGCACAGCATCAGGACTCTCTCTAACCCTCCTGGGGGGCGGGCAAAAAAGTGAGAAAGAAACATCACCAGGGCAGCTGACCTAAACCAA
This sequence comes from Nettapus auritus, assembly GCA_011076525.1. Taxonomy (NCBI): domain Eukaryota; kingdom Metazoa; phylum Chordata; class Aves; order Anseriformes; family Anatidae; genus Nettapus; species Nettapus auritus. Next base: position 1,247 of record JAACYP010029273.1, read on the forward strand.
CCAAAGGGATATTCCATACCATATGATGTCACACTCGGCAATAAAAGGTGGAAGAAGGAGGAAGAGGGGAGGGGTGGGCTTTCATTGCGAAAACGTCTGTCCTCCTCGCGAACACCGGCTACGTGCGTTGAGGCCCTGCTTCAATGATGTGGTCAGGCATCGCTCATTTGTGGGAAGTAGAGAATAATTTCTTTCCTCTGCACTTCCACATAGCCTTTACTTGTTTTGTTTTGCTGTTCCCTTTCCCCTTTCCCTTTTTCCCTTTAGTTGAATTATTAATTAATAATATTTACTTAATATATATATATTTTGTCCTTTAATTAAATTATCCTTATCTGAACCCGTGAGTTGTTCTTTCCTTTACTTCTTCCCCTCCTCATCTGAGGAGGGGGAGTGAGAGAGCGGTTGTGTTCAGCTGCCTAGCATGGTAAAACCACCACAGTCCTTTTTGGTGCCCAATGTGGGGCTCAAAGGGTTGAGATAACAATAAAATTGATTAAAACTCTTACAACTAACACACTTACTTGCTAGTCACCATGTTCAGTGTCCTGTTAATATTGGTTGGTTTGATCACATGTCATGTAATCCGAGCCATATTCTCCTCCTCTATATTCGATCCGAGAATGTGCTACAATCTGTGTTCGTTTTTTTAAACTCGCTGTGCTGCCAAGCACTGGCCTTGAGTTTAATCTGGCATTCAGGCTCTGCTCTGTTATCATTTGGGTCTCATGGAAACTATCTTTTAGAGAATATTCAGAATTACACTGCCTTCTTTTCCTCATCTGGAAGTCAGTTTATGAATGATATGGCGCCCAACGTGGGGCTCAAACCCACGACCCTGGGATTAAGGGTCACAGATTAACATTCACTATTATTCAATAAGTTTTTGAGCTTCTGTTTAACATTTTGGAGTTTGTATTTTTAAAGATCATTCGGATAACACCTGAGCAGAAAGAGTTCCTTCGTCTTACCTATTGAATTACACAAAGAACCAAGTGGAAACGCAATCATCTGAGCAACAGTAACAAACAAGTAAACTGACAGAAAAAATATGCACAAGTCAATTGACATTTGTATGTGAGGAGTCTGCATGAAGAACCGGAATGTGGGTATACTAAAAAGACAATGAAAAAGTTTTACACAAGGTTGAGTTTTGAGGACTGGTGGGTTTTGGGGTTGTTTTTGCACTATGAGGGGAAGAGAGGGCTTTCTGTTGTGCACTTCACTGAGTATTTTAATTCCAATTCCATGACAACTCTTCCCTTTGTTTTCAGTTTTGAAGTGGAAAAGATCTAAAAGAATGCTATTTATGAACAAGGGGCAGTCCTTATAAGATCATAGAATATCCCGAGGTGGAAGGGACCCACAAAGTTCATTGAGTCCAACTCCTGGCACCACATAGGTCTATCTCAAAAATTCAATGTAACTAAGAGTATAGTCCAAATGCTTCTTAAACTTCGACAGGCCTGGTGCCGTTACTTTGTCACTTTGGAGCCTGTTCCAGTGCGCATCCATCCCCTCGGTGAAGAACCTTTTCCTGATATCCAGCCTGAACCTCCCCTGTCGCAGCTTGACTCCATTCCCTCGGGTCCTACCGCTGGGCACTAAAGAGAATAGATCGGCACCTGCCCCTTCTCTCCCCCCTTTTGTAGACTGCAATGAGGTCTCCCCTCAGCCTCCTCTTCTCCACACTGAACAGGCCAAGTGACCTCAGCCACTCCTCGCATGTCTTCCCCCTTTCACCATCTTCATTGATCTCTGGCCACTCTCCAACAGTCTTACATCCTTTTTGTACTGTGGTGCCCAGAACTGCACACAGTACTCGAGGTGAGGCCACACCAGCGTAGAGTAGAATGGGACGATCACTTCCGTCGACCAACTAGCAATGATGTGCCTGAGGCACCCCAGGGTAGTCTTGGCTCTCCTGGCTGCCAGGACACACTGCTGGCTCATATTCAGCTTGCTATCAACCAAAACCGCCAGATCCCTCTTTGTGGGGCTGCTGTCCAGCGTCTTGTTTCCCCCAGTCTGCACGTATAGCGAGGGTTCCCCCTTCCCATGTGCAGGACCTGGCACTTGCTCTTGTTGAACTTCACATGGTTGGTGATCACCCAGCTCTCCAGTCTGTCCAGATCTCTCTGCAAGGCCTTTCCACCCTCAAGAGAGTCAACAATTCCTCCCAGTTTAGTATATCAGCAAATTTACTCAAAACACCTCCTAGTCCTACATTCAAATCGTTTAAGATAACATTGAAAAGGACTGGCCCTAAAATGGAGCCCTGGGGGTCCCCACTGGTGACTGGCCGCCAGCCCGATGTAATGCCATTTACCATAACTCTTTGGCCCTACCTGTCAGCCAGTTGTTCACCCATCATACCCTGTTTTTATCTAGCTGTATGCTGGACATTTTGTCCAGTAGGATCCTACACGAAACTGTATCAAAAACTTTACTGAAATCCAAAAAGATTACATCAACTGGCTTCCCTTGATCAACTAGACGGGTGATCTTATCATAAAAGGAAGTCAAATTTGTTAAACAGGACCTACCCCTTGTGAACCCATGTTGGCTGTGACCTATGACTGCATTGTCCCCCAGGTGCGCTTCAATAACTCCCATTATAAACTCCATAATTTTACCAGGCACTTACGTGAGGCTGACAGGCCTGTAATTGCTAGGGTCTTCTTTCTTATCCTTATTGAAAATTAGCACAACATTTGCCAGCTTCCAGTCAACTGGGACCTCTCCAAATTCCCAAGACCATTGAAAAACAATTGAGAGAGGTCCTGCGGTGATGTCAGCTAGCTCTCTGAGCACCCTGGGATGAATCCCATCTGGACCGATGGACTTGTATGGATCCAGGTGGAGCAGCAAATCCTGCACACATTCAGGGTTGTCTGGGAGTTTATCATTCCCACTGCCACAGTCCTCCAGCTCAGGGCACCCAGGAAGCCCATCACCGATATTGAAGACAGAGGCAAAGGCGGCATTAAATGTCTGTGCTTTGCCTATGTCCTTGTCTGTGAGGTGACCGTCCCCATCAAGTAGCGGACCTATGTTTTCTCTGTTCACATATGTAAAGAAGCCCTTTTTTATGTTCTCCCACAGACCTGTCCAGCTTCAACTCTAGTTGGGCTTTAGCCACACGAATTTTCTCCCTGCCAGGCTGAGCCTGGGCAGTCTGCTTTCACGATGATGGTGGCACATAAACCCTTAAACCCTTCCTAAACCCTTCTGAGCTGGGCCCAGCCAGGCAGCAGTGCCTCCCCGTGCAGCGGGGTGGGGCAGCGCTGCACTCCCTTGTCAGCAAGCAGGGCTGCTTTCCTCTGCCTACTGCCTGAGTGGGCTGTAGGTTTTTTTAGCGTATAAGGTTGCTGTTTCGTTCCCTCAGGTAAAATATTTACCTGCTGATGCAACAGCAATATGAGAAGGGGCAGGCCAAGAGGAGGGGACAGCTTGTTCCTCCAGTTGCGGGGCAAGAGTCAACCTGCAGGGAAGTTGCAAAAAGTGCAGATTACTTGAGCTGTCGGCCACGTATAGGTGCGGCTACGGAAGAAGTAGGGAAAAGATTTTCACCTTTAGAGAAGAGAGCTGTATAATTCATTTTACTTACGCATATATAAAAATCCTGCCTCCAAGAAACGCCAGATGTAATTGGAACAATTAGCTGGATGCTGAAGTTTTTGTGTATTCGTGAACTCAGAAGAGGTAACAAAAAATAAATTCTTATAAGAACGCTCTGTCACTCTTAGTGTATGAGCAGAGGTGGGGGAAGGGGCACAGGTTACATCTGTGAAGTAAAAATTGTGGGTCAAGACTGCATTCTAAGGAAAATTTTGCATGGTATTAGTATGGGAGCCTTCTTCCTTCAGGAGTATTTCTCATCAACTGAAGCATGGGGTTAGCGTGTTAGGTGTAGGGGGTGGGCTAGGAGAAGGCAGAGAATTGCTACTATTTTCTACTACAGGAAATGTCTCCTGAAGATTCAGTGGGAAAATTCCAGAAAGTTAGTATCAGTATGGCTAGCATGGAGTTTTATCAATATGTGGAAAAAAAGAGGTAAGAATTTTACGCATGCAGTTGTTGTGTTTGCTCGCTGGTAAAACACGACAAGTTCAGGCATTTCTAGTTCTGCTACATGAGTGCATTCTTGAGATGTGCTGTTATTAAGCTACCTTGAAAAGCAATTAATTGGAATCCTCTTACTAAGAAATAAATAATTTTGGTTTAACAATGTGAGGAGGCTATTACAATATGTCTGTAGCTGCTCCCAAAGCAGGTAAGAGAGGAAAGCTTGTTAAGCGGTCATTGATCCTATATGCTTTGTTGAGTGCGCAGATAAAATGCAAAGTTCAAACGTGATACAAGACTATACACGTGGTTTGGTCACTGAGCCACAGACCCCAAAATAAGGGGCAAATCCTTTAGCTGCATTTAAAAAGGTTCTCTCCCCTCCTTTTTATTGTCAGTTTGAAATGAATAAACCAACAAAGATATGAATGGACAGAAGATACCATCTCTTCTCTGTTTACTTTCCATATGTGCTACAACTTGGGGTAGGTTTTAATTCTTTCGTTTATGAAAAAATGATAAAGATGACAACTCTTATTCTTTTTTTTATGGGGGAATTAATTCTGACATTATTTATTAACGGTTGAAGATCAATTTGGTGGTGGTGAAGCCATTTTGAGAAGTTCTGTCCTTCCTGTCAGTCACACAATTGTGTGCTTTTGCCTGTACAACTGCTTGGCACTGCGTACAGGTCACTGATCTCCCAGATCACTGCAAGCCAGCTCCATGAACATATGAGTGAGGAACAAGCTGCAGCTTGAGGCTGGGGACTCCCTCACCTGGATTTGATATTGGAGGTGGTGATTTTGGAAAAGCACAGGAATCTCAGGTGGCTACAGTGGAGGCATGCTGATGTGAATACACAGATGTTTAGTCAGGTTGCACAGTTAAACTGACTATAAGTACAAAGCCCAGAGCCCTGCATTATAATACTGATTAAACTTAATGAAGTGGAGAAAAGTGTGGCTGCCACCCTTGCTGTCCCAGACATCTGTGCTGCAGAAAATCTTTGAAAGAGCATGCTGTTGAAACACATGGTAGGACTGTTCTACCTGTCAGAGCCAAGTTTTTTTTGGGACAGGGATAAGGAGGGGCAGAAAAATGCTAGATTTTAAAATTAAGCTAGATTTAATGTAATCCACTCATTTGTACTTACATGTTTCTACAGAAAAGGAAACAGTAACAGGTCTGTTTGCTAAGGATGTCATCCTTCCTTGTCCTTTTCCACATGGTGATGATGAAGTGATTTACTGGAAGAAAGAGAACAACGATGTACATAGCTACTACTACGGGAGGGATTATCTGGAAAGCCAACACCTGGATTACAGAAACAGAACTCACCTTTTTCATGAGAATATTCGTCATGGAAATGCCTCCTTGAAACTTAGTAACCTGACCTTGAGTGATGAGGGCATTTACCTTTGCTACGTGGGAACACAACAAACTAAAACAGAAGTGGAAGTTGAGCTGCACGTGCGAGGTCAGTAAAATAACAAAAGTGCTTGGATTATGCTAGTAGAAACTGGATAACACCTACAGATTCTCTGGCATTATTTCTTGCATATTAAAATCCTCCAACCCAACAGAGCACCTCTTGGGCCTGTTGGTGTTCTCTTTTTCTCTGGAGAAATGTAACAGTCTAAAAAGTTACCATGCAGCATTTGTTCTGATAACCTACTGCACAGTGACTTCTAAAGGGCAGTTAGTGTACTTGAGGCATAGAACATCATACGGCTTTTTAGAACAGTATAGAACAGTATAGACCACAGCATTAATAATAAGTAATGCCATTCTTTCTTCTGATATCACATTAAATTTTGTTTTCTGCTATGCTTATTCTCCCCTGTGTCATTTCAAAAGACCAATCACTTCAAGATTGGAAGGATTTTGAAAATAACAGGACTGCTATGTTTTTTTATTTGTTTGTTTTGATCTAGTTTCTCCTTATTATGCACTGGAATACCAAAAGAGAGACACAGAAAGGATGCTGACATGCTCTGCCTTTCTTACATATCCAGCACCAAGTATAACTTGGGTAAAAGGCAATATATCCATCCAAGAAACAGGTCAGGAGGAAACTAGGGATGGCATTCTCTATTCTCTTAGAAGTCACCAGAGCATTATAAACACATCTGATCCTTACTCCTGTCATATTCATCTCCCTCATGAGAAGTGGACTGCTGAATGGAGGATGCAAGGTAGGAATAAAGGGAGGCCTCTTCCTGCATCATTATGGGGTGCTACAGCTGGGTTCTGAGCCCTGCTGAATTCACTACACTGCAGTGGGGCAGCGTGGGTATGGTGTAGTGCAAGAGGTTGCATCGGCATCCTCTTTGAAACTCATCTGTTACAATTACAAGCCAGCACAAGTCCAAGAAGTGGGGACAAGAGGGGATAGATCACACTTCTGTAAGTTTGCTTTACTCTCAACATTTTTCCTGTATCAGTTTCACATTTCAAGGGACACATAATGATCAAACACTTCACACACTGTCAAGAAAATAAACTCAGACGAATATGTGGAAAGGGTTCTATGTGGTAGAGCAATGCTTTTTGTTCCTGATTCATATGGTTCTTAATCTATTCTCCACCTTTTGCCAGAGTGTTTTTTCAGTATCATTCAATCCTTTCTTCATACTTCTCTTGAAGTGCAGTCTTAAGTACCCAGGTGCATCGTGAGGGGTGCATGGGAGTGAAGCACCGTTTACATTTGGGCAAACTGCAGCTGATTTTATTATTTAATGGAAAACGGAGATAGGAAAATTACAGTCTCCATTTTGTCTCAAGCAATCCCAAGCATTCTCTGGCAATTCAGAAACTGGTACTTCTCAGCCTCTCATGTGTCTTAGGAAGTATTTTTAATTGGATCAAGAGCAATGCAAGAGCAGTTCCCTTATTGGATATGCGTGGCTGCCTCCACCGCTCTGGTTTCTCCCTGAAGCGTACCGGTACGCATTCAGCTCCTAATCCACTGCATATGCTTCAGAGCAAGAGCGGTGTTTTTAATTTACGTACCTTCTGACTCTGGAAGGTTTCAGAGCAGGTAACAAGCGCACCAGAAATGTCTGTTTTGTTAATCTGTCTTTCCAAGTCACAAGTGAAAAAGGTACATTTCATTACACTGTTGTTTAAATTCCCCTGCATCTGTCTGCTGTCTCGCTGAAACATTTTGAGAATATATTGCTTTCCTGTTCCTTACATAACAGCAGCTCTGGGTACCGTTTTGTTTTTTTTCCTAATGGTTTCCAGCACCACACCTCTGCTTGTTTGGATTCACGCACCAAAACCAAGTGTGGTTATGCTATGTCACAATAACATATTAAGTTTCCTTTCCAACCAACTGCTAGCCACCACAGCCTCCTCTGGTTTTCCCTCCCTTGCAGCAGATCTCTGAAGTTAAATAGATATGCTATGATATTAATTTGTCCCATACTAGTATTTTATAGGATCATTAACCACTAGTTCCACTTTCCTGCCCATCACTAGATCAAATCACTTTTATTAGTTGGTCCCTCATAGTCCCCCACTTTAGGAGAGAAATATCAAAATGAAAACAAAATCAATTTTAATAAGTATAAGCTGTTACCAATTAGATTTTTTTTTAATGTATATATGATCAGTTTACTTTTAACAATCTTGAAATGCTTCTAGAAGAATACTGAGATGTTTGAATAGGATATCAAAACAATGGAGTATGTTTTGAACTGTTTGTGCTGTACTAATTGGTGAAAAAACTAGCCATCCTTGACAATGTTTTTTAAAACAATTACGAGTGTTTTGTAATTGTCCGTTTCAGAACAACTGTCAAAAGCAAAAGGAAGTAGCGTTGCCATTACTTGTGAATACAGCAGTGACACCTTACACAGACAGGGCATCAGTGTTCTCTGGATACTAAACAGAAATTCAGCGATCTCAGTCCTGGCCGCATTCAATGGTACATCTCACTCTTACCAGCCTCGAGTCCAGATTAACCAAAGTGACTTTTCACTGCTATTGAGTGATCTTACAACAAATGACAGTGGAGAATATCTCTGTAATATTTCATCACCTCACTACACAAAACTTACTGTGAGAACACTGCAAGTTGGTAAGTTGCTGCTCCTTCCCTATGAGAGGGTGGGGACAAGTGAGGGGAATCCAGAGCCAGAGTCATCCAGAAGTCTGTGAAATACTGAAAAACATTAAGATGTATTTAAGTAAAGACTGTTTTCTTTCTTGAAAGCACAGAGGGCTGTGCAGTTGAGAGCACAAAGAAACTTCTGGACTCCTATCCTACGTGCTGTGTTGGTAGCAAACACTGTCTTTAAAGGTAGGAGGGAGATGAAGGCATGCCCCTAGAAGCGGTACAGTTTTCTTCTGCAGAAGAAACCTTGTTGAGGAGAACATGTAGTTGTTATTTTCAAAGCTTTAATTCTCCACAGCAGGCCTTTTTACCACTTGGGAATATGTATGTTTGTATGTCTGCCTTCCTTTTTCTGAACTGTAGTAAATATCCAGCTGTGAAGTCTTAGTTACAGTTATTTCATCATCTCTGGTTTCAAGCAGACTTAGGGATTAACTTCTCTATCCATTGAAATCTCTTACTTAAGGTTAAAAAACTTGACTCCAGCTTTTTAAAATTATAGTGTAAACAAATTCAGAGGTTTTTCAGAAACAGCGTGCTGTTTGGGGTGGTGCCTCCCGAAATCTCAGTTCAAAGGGAGGGGAAAAAAACAGAAACACATTCAAGCCGTAGCAAGTAGGCATCAATTAAATGCAATCAACTAAAAGACTGAGAGTACTAATATACGGCACCTCCGTTATTCTTTTAAGAAAGAAGAAAACTTGAGACAGTCTGCAGAACGTGAAACACAGAGGCAACATGGCAACAAAGGGAATAGAATAAGTCGTAACAACTGGATATTTGTCTTTACTTTTTTCCCCAGGATAGCTTGGGTTCTGCCTGAAAACTCGATACAGGGTGTTTGAAATGGCAGTGGCTATACGCATGCTATATATGTGTAGGAGGGGAGTTAGTGTAAAGAAAGCTGTTGAGCCAGACACACATACCTCCTTGAAGCTGAAATTCCAGCATGATCTTCCTTACCCTGTAAACCTCAGTTTACAGC
>MU016207.1:0-12329 GCA_011076525.1 Nettapus auritus
CTTCCACCTTTTATTGCTGAGTGTGATGTCATATGGTATGGAATATCCCTTTGGTTGTTTTAGGTCAGCTGTCCTGGTTTTGTTAGTTCTTCCCCTCTTGCCCACCCCCAGAACTGCTGGCTCTGGGAGGGGTTACAGGGAGTCCTGATTCTGTGCCAGCTCTGCTCAGCAGTAGACTTAAAGCTCGTGTGATACCAGTGCCGTTCTAGCTACAAGTGCAGAGCATGGCACTGTATGGGCTGCTGCAGCAAAAGTTAACTTAATCCCAGTCATTGATAGATCCCAGATAGATAATCCCAGATAGATTGACTTGCTGTGTTCCCTACCCCTGAGGAAAAAAAAAAAAAAAAAAAAAAAAAGAATTTTCTGGTCTCTGTGTTGGTTACAGGAATGACTGCTCCACAGAGAGAAATCCTAGCAACTTTGTCCTTTGCTCCAGCTACTGTAGGGCTGTGAAGCCAAGAGGGAATAAGGCCTATAGTTGCAAGCTGCCTATGGAGCATGTAAATGTCTTAAAATTTCAGTATGCCCTCATTTATGGGGTTGGCAATTTCAGGGCATGCAGAAGGACATGGCCTCATTTTGTTACAGAGGCCTGGACTCAAGGAAGAACATGTTCCTGGTAAGCAGGAAGGCTTTTCTTTAACTGCACCATTGAAAGAAACTGTCTGGAAGATGTAAAAGATTTGTGTAAAAAGCACTATAATAGCATTAATTAATTAATTATGCAAATTAGATTAATCAGAGTATAAGGAATCACTTTTCTTACATTAATAACAAAAATATTAAAAATATTTATCCCAGAGTATCTACACTTCTGTATTTTGGTGATATATTAAAGAAAGAGGGAAGGAAGCCTGCTGGTAGCTTTCTAGACTGTAAACTTTACTCATAGCTGTACTTAAGTCACTCACTAGTCTGGTATGGCCAGACTTCATTTATTTATTTATTTACTTACTTACTTACTTACTTACTTATTTATTTCTATCAGCAGTTAAGAAGTAGCACAGAGAAGTCCAGATCCTCCTGCAGAGCCTTCCTACCCTTGAGCAGATCGACACATGCACCTAACTTGGTCTCATCTGCAAACTTACTGAGGATGCACTCAATCCCCTCATCCAGATCATTAATAAAGATGTTAAAGAAAACTGGCCCTGGTACTGAGCCCTGGGGGACTCCACTAGTGACCGGCCTCCAACTGGATTTAACTCCATTAACCATGACTCTTTGGGCCTGGCTATCCATGGAGTTCTTAACCCAATGAAGCGCACACCAGTTCAAGACATGAGCAGCCAGTTTCCTGAGGAGAATGCTGTGGGGAACGGTGTCAAATGCCTTACTGAAGTCAAGGTAGACCACATCCACAGCCTTTCCCTCATCCACTAAGCGTGTCACCTTGTCATAGAAGGAAATCAGGTTTGTCAAGCAGGACCTGCCTTTCATAAACCCATGCTGACTGGGCCTGACTGCCTGCTTCCCCTGCAAGTGCCGCATGATGACACACAAGATAATCTGCTCCATGATCTTCTGTGGCACTGATGTTAAACTAACTGGCCTGTAGTTCCCTGGGTCTACCCTCCGGCCCTTCTTGTAGATGGGCGTCACATTTGCTAGCCGCCAATTGACTGGGACCTCTTCCGATAGCCAGGACTGCTGATAAATGATGGAAAGTGGCTTGGCCAGCTCTTCCGCCAGTTCTCGCAGTACCCTTGGGTGGAACCTATCCGGCCTCATCGACCTGTGTACATCTAAGTGCTGTAGCATTATGCCAACCATTTCCTCATGGATTGTGAGCGCCACAATCTGCTCCCCATCCCCTTCCACCACTTCAGGGTACTGGGTATCCATAGAACAACTCGTCTTGCCTCTAAAGACTGAGGCAAAGAAGGCATTAATCACCTCAGCCTTTTCCTCATCTCTTGTCACAAAGTTTCCACCCTCATCCAGTAAAGGAGATTCTCCTCAGTCCTCCTTTTCATGTTAATATATTTATATAAACATTTTCTCTTATCTTTAACAGCAGTAGCCAGATTGAGCTCCAGATGAGGTCTGGCCTTTCTAATTTTGTCCCTGAACATCCTTACAACATCCTTACAGTCCTCCTGAGTGGCCCGCCCTCTTTTCTAAAGATCAAAAACCCCTGTTTTTTTTTCTTTTTTTTCCACAACTCTCTGTTCTGCCAGGCTGGTCTTCTTCCATGCTGACTTGTCTTTGGGCACGTGGGGACAGACCACTCCTGAGCCTTTAAGATTTCCTTCTTGAGGAGTGCCCAGCCTTCCTGGACTCCTCTGCTCTTCAGAACTGCCTCCCAAGGGACTCTGCCAACCAGTGTCCTGAGCAGCTTGAAGCCTGCTCTCCAGAAATCCAAGACAGCAGTTTTAGTGATCCCTTTCCTGACTTTGCCAAAAATAGAAAACTCTACCATTTCATGGTCACTCTGCCCAAGACAGTGCTCGACCACCACACCTCCCACCAGTCCTTCTCTGTTAGTGAACAGAAGGTCGAGTGGGGCACCTCTCTGGTAGGCTCACTAATGAGCTGCATCAGGAAACTATCTTCCATGCTCTCCAGAAACCTCTTAGAGTGCTTTTTCTGAACTGTATTGTATTTCCAGGATATGTCTGGGAAGTTAAAGTCCCCCACAAGAACAAGTGCTGACAATTTCACAACTTCTGCCACCTGTCTGTAGAGCTCCTCATCTGTCTCCTCGTCCTGGTTTGGCAGTCTGTAACAGACCCCCATCAGGATGCTTGCCTTGTTGGCCTTCCCGCCGATCCTAACCCATAGGAACTCATAGGATCCTGTCCGTCCACAAGGGATCCCTCCTGTCCATAAGAACACTTCACCTAACGGTCGTCTAGCACTAGCTGGGCCAGTATGGCCCTCGCTAGGCAGAGAGCACACGCTAGAAAGACTGTAGGCACCCAGACAGACTGCCCGCTCCAAAATGCGGCAGTTCAGGTCTCTGGGTGCAGGGAGTGCCAGAGCCTGCTGCTGCCGTCTGAAGGAGGCAGAGATACTGTGTGTGTGAGGTGCGAGCAGCTGGACAACCTGGTCCGCCTGGTGGCAGAGCTCAAGGAGGAGGTGGAGAGGTTGAGGGCCATCAGGGAGTGCGAGCGGGAGATAGACTGGTGGAGCAACTCCCTGCAAGGCCAGAAGGAGAGGCACTGTGATGAGACTCCCCACATGGGGGTGGGCCCCCTGCCTGGTCGCTGTAGGGCAGAGGGAGGGGACCTAAGAGTTCAAGAGGACTGGAAACAGGTCCCTGCTCGACAATGCAGGAAACACCCCTCCCCCACCTGCCCCACCTTCCCAGGTGCCCTTACGCAACAGGTTTGAGGCCCTGGAGCTCAGGGGAGCGGTGGATAAGGGTGTGGAAGGAAGTTTACCCAGGAAGCCTAGGGCGAGGAAGTCTGCTCCAGGCCTCAAGACTGCTTCCACCAAAGAGGAAAGAAGGGTGATCGTTGTGGGTGACTCCCTTCTCAGGGGCACGGAGGGCCCTATCTGTCGGCCTGACCCTACCCATAGGGAGGTCTGCTGCCTCCCTGGGGCCAGGGTCAGGGATGTTGCCAGAAAGCTTCCCAGCCTGGTTCGCCCCTCTGATTACTACCCACTACTGATAGTCCAGGCTGGCAGTGATAACATTGACGAGAGAAGCCTGAAGGCTATCAGACGGGACTTCAGGGGGCTGGGACGGTTAGTGGATGGAGCAGGAGTACAGGTGGTGTTTTTGTCCATTCCTACAGCAGCAGGGAGGGATTCAGAGAGGACATGCAAAGCCCACATGATAAACACATGGCTTAGAGGCTGGTGCCAACACAGAAGTTTTGGGTTCTTCAATCACGGAGCACTTTACTCGGCACCTGGCCTGATGGCCGCAGACGGGTCCCAGCTGTCCCCAAGGGGAAAACGGATCCTGGCCCAGGAGCTGGCAGGGCTCAATGAGAGGGCTTTAAACTAGGTAAGAAGGGGGATGGGGAAGGAGCAAAGCCTGTTGGAGTTGTGCCAGGGGGAACAGTGGCTAAGCTGGGGGAGAAGGCAAAGGCTCAGCTGAAGTGCATCTACACTAATGCACGCAGCTTGGGCAACAAGCAGGAGGAGCTGGAAGCCATCATGCAGCATGCAGGCTATGACTTGGCTGCCATCACGGAAACGTGGTGGAACCACTCTCATGACTGGAGTGCTGCCATGTCTGCCTATAGGCTCTTCAGAAGGGACAGGCAGCACGGAAGGGGTGGTGGAGTGGCTCTTTATATTAGAGAGTGTTTTGATGTCGTTGAACTTGAGGCTGGCAATGACAAGGTGGAGTCACTGTGGGTTAGGATCAGCCTAGAGGTCAACAAGGCAAGCATCCTGATGGGGGTCTGTTATAGTCCGCCAAACCAGGATGAGGGGGTGGACAAGGAGTTCTACAGACAGCTGACAGAGGTTGCGAAATCGTCAGCGCTTGTTCTTGTGGGGGACTTTAACTTCCCAGACATATCCTGGGAGCACAACACAGCCCAGAGAAAGCAGTCCAGGAGGTTTCTGGAGAGCGTGGAAGATAACTTCCTGACACAGCTGGTTGGTGAGCCTACCAGGGGAGGTGCCCCGCTAGACCTTCTGTTCACTAACAGAGAAGGACTGGTGGGAGATGTGGTGGTCGGGGGCTGTCTTGGGCAGAGTGACCACGAAATGGTAGAGTTCTCGATACTTGGCGAAGTCAGGAAGGGGACCAGTAAAACCTCTGTCTTGGACTTCCGGAGGGCTGACTTTGAGCTGTTCAGGACGCTGGTTGGCAGAGTCCCTTGGCAGGTGGTTCTGAAGGACAGAGGAGCCCAGGAAGGCTGGGTGCTCTTCAAGAAAGAAATCTTAATGGCTCAGGAGCGGTCTGTCCCCACATGCCCAAAGACGAGCCAGCATTGAAGAAGACCAGCCTGGCTGAACAGAGAGCTGTGGCTCGAGCTTAGGAGAAAAAAGAGGGTTTATAATCTTTGGAAAAGAGGGCGGGCCACTCAAGGGGACTACAAGGATGTTGCGAGGCGTTGCAGGGACAAAATTAGAAAGGCCAAAGCTTATCTGGAACTCAATCTGGCTACTGCTGTTAAAGACAACAAAAAATGTTTTTATAAACACATCAATACAAAAAGGAGGACTAAGGAGAATCTCCACCCTTTACTGGATGCGGGGGGAAACTTAGTTACCAGAGATGAGGAAAAGGCTGAGATGATTAATGCCTTCTTTGCCTCAGTCTTTAGCAGCAAAACCAGTTGTTCTCTGGACGCCCAGTACCCTGAGCTGGTGGAAGGCGATGGGGAGCAGAATGTGGCCCCCACAATCCACGAGGAGATGGTTGGCGACCTGCTACAGCACTTGGATGTATGCAAATCGATGGGGCCTGATGGAATCCACCCAAGGGTACTGCGAGAACTGGCGGAAGAGCTGGCCAAGCCACTTTCCATCATTTATCAGCAGTCCTGGCTATCGGGGGAAGTCCCACTTGACTGGCAGATTGCAAACGTGACACCCATCTACAAGAAGGGCCGGAGGGTAGACCCGGGGAACTACAGGCCAGTTAGTTTAACATCAGTGCCACAGAAGATCATGGAGCAGATTATCTTGTGTGTCATCATGCAGCAGTTGCAGGGGAAGTAGGCAGTCAGGCCTAGTCAGCATGGGTTTATGAAGGGCAGGTCCTGCTTGACAAACCTGATCTCCTTTTATGACAAGGTGACATGCTTAGTGGATGAGGGAAAGGCTGTGGATGTGGTCTACCTTGACTTCAGTAAGGCATTTGACACCGTTCCCCACAGCATTCTCCTAAGGAAACTGGCTGCCCGTGGCTTGGACTGGTGCATGCTTCGTTGGGTTAAGAACTGGCTGGATGGCTGGGCCCAGAGATTTGTGGTGAATGGAGTCAAATCCAGTTGGAGGCCGGTCACTAGTGGAGTCCCCCAGGGCTCGGTACTGGGACCAGTCCTCTTTAACATCTTCATCGATGATCCGGATGAGGGGTTCGAGTGCACCCTCAGTAAGTTTGCAGACGACACCAAGTTAGGTGCGTGTGTCGACCTGCTCGAGGGTAGGAAGGCTCTGCAAGATGATCTGGATAGGCTGCACCGATGAGCCAAGGCCAACAGTATGAAGTTCAACAAGGCTAAGTTCCGCGTTCTGCACCTGGGGCGCAATAACCCGAAACAGAGCTACAGGCTGGGAGATGTGTGGATAGAAAGCTGCCTGTCAGAGAAGGACCTGGGAGTTTTGGTTGACAGTCGGCTGACTATGAGCCAGCTGTGTGCTCAGGCAGCCAAGAAGGCTAACAGCATCTTGGCTTGCATAAGAAACAGCATGGCCAGCAGGTCCAGGGAAGTGATTGTCCCCCTGTACTCGGCTCTGGTGAGGCCGCACCTCGAGTACTGTGTTCAGTTTTGGGCCCCTCACTACCAGAAGGACATGGAGGTGCTTGAGCGAGTCCAGAGAAGGGCTACGAAGCTGGTGAATGGTCTGGAGAACAAGTCTTACGAGGAGCAGTTGAGGAAGCTGGGACTATTTAGCCTGGAGAAGAGGAGGCTCAGGGGCAACCTTCTCGCATTTTACAGGTACCTGAAAGGAGGCTGTAGCGAGGTGGGTTGGTCTATTCTCCCACGTGCCTAGTGACAAGACGAGGGGGAATGGGCTAAAGTTGCGCCAGGAGAGGTTTAGATTGGATATTTAGAAAAACTTCTTTACATAAAGGGTTGTTAGTTACTGGAATAGGCTGCCCAGGGAAGTGGTTGAGTCACCATCCCTGGAGGTCTTTAAAAGACGTTTAGATATAGAGCTTAGGGATACGGTTTAGTGGAAGATTTGTTAGTGTTAGGTCAGAGGTTGGACTCGGCGATCTTGTAGGTCTCTTCCAACTAGGCATTCTGTGATTCTGTGATTCTGTGTGAACTCAACCTTATCATTCCCAGACTCAGTCTCAAATTCCAGAACATCAAAACACTCTCTAATATAGAGAGCCACACAACCACCCCTTCTCTTCTGCCAGTCCCTTCTGAAGAGCCTATCACCAGTCATTGCAGCACTCCAGTCATCGGACTGCTCCTACCACGTTTCAGGATGGCAACAAAGTCATAGCTTGCCTGCGGCACAATGGCTTTCAGCTCCTCTTGTTTGTTGCCCATGCTGCGTGCATTAGCGTACATGCACTTCAGCTGAGCCATTGCCTTCTCCCTTGGCCCTGACATTGTTCCACCCATCACACCTCTAACAAGCCTTATTTAATCCCCATGATGATATGGTTGAGAGACAGTGTAAGGGACAAGCAAATAAAGCAGATGTTGTTGTGGGAGTCTACTGTTGGTAATCCAGCCAGGATAACGGCGCCAATGAAATATTCTTTAAGAAACTAAGAAATAACACTAGATCAGCCACCCTTGTCATTATGGGGGATTTCAACTTGCCAGATGTAAACTGATTGTACCACACAGCTGATACAAACAGATCCATGAGATTCCTAAAACACTTTGTTTATATCTTCTTGGTACAGGTGCTAAGAGAGCTGACTTCGAAAGTGGCCTCCTAGATTTTTTGCTTGTAAATAGAGAGGGTCTCATAGGTGACGTGGAGATTGCTTGACATCTTGGCCACAGTGACCATGAAGTATCCAAGTTTAAAATCTTTGGTGATAGCAGGCAAAATGCCACAAAAGAACTTCAACCCTCCTTATAGGGAGTGCAGACCTCAGGCTGCTCAGGGAACTAGTTAGTTAAGGTGCCTTGGGAAACTGTTTTTTGAAGACTTTGGTGTTCATCAGTGCTGGTCATTTTTAAGGCAGCGCCTCTTAGGAGCATGGGAATAGACAATTCTAAAATATCAGGAATCAAACAGACTGGGCAGAAGGTTTGCAAGACTGAGCAGAGGTGGAAAAATAAAGTGTATGTATATTTGAAGCAAAGCCAGGCAACATGGGAGGACTACAGATATGCTGTTCACCATTATAAAGAGAAACTTTGTGTGGCAGGCAAAAGCCCAATTAGAGTTGAAGCTGGCCAGTACCGCAGATGACTTTTATATATATATATATATATATATACATATATATGTTAACAGCAAAAAGAGGACCAGAGAAAACATTGGTCTGTTACTTGATGAGGATGGTCACCGCACAAACAGGGATGTAGACAAAGCAGAGATGTTTAATGCCTTTTTTCCCTCTGTCTTCAACACCAATGATGGACTCTGGGACCCAAGGTGCCCTTAGTTGGAGCACCGTGACTGCTGTAATGATAAACTCCCAGCCAACCCTGAACTTGTACAGGATTTGCTACTCCCACTGGATGCATGTAAGTCTATGGGGCCTGATGGGATTCATCCCAGGGTACTTAGAAAGTCAGCTAAGTCATTGCAAGACCTCTGTCAATTATTTTTCAGTGGTCTCAGGAATCTGGAGAGGTCCCAATTGAGTGGGAACTGACAAACGTTGTTCCCGTTTTTAAGAAAGATAAGAAAGAAGACCTGGTAATTATAGGCCTGTCAGTCTCACTTCAGTGCCCAGCAAAATTATGGAGAAGATTATTCTGGGAGTTACTGAAAAACACCTGAAGGACAATGCAGTCATTGGTCACAGTCAAAATGGATTCATGAGGGAAGGTCTTGCTTAATGAACTTGATTTCCTTTTATGACAACACCATCCATCTACTCAACCAAGGGAAGCCAGTTGATATAATCATTTTGGATTTCAGTAAAGCTTTCAATACTGTTTCTCACAGTATCCTTCTGGACAAAACATTCAGCATACAGCTAGATAAATGCATAATGTGCTGGGTGAACAATTGGTTAATGGGTCGGGCTCAGAGGGTTAGAGTAAATGGGGTTACAGCAGAATGAAGGCCAGTCACTGATGGGGTTCTGCAGGGCTCCATTGAAAGGACAGTTGTCTTTAATGATTCCTTAAATGACTTAGATGCAGGACTTGAAAATATATTAAGTGTGTTTGTGGAGTACACTAAATTGAATCCCTTGAGGGTAGAGAGGCCTTGCAGAGAGATCTTGACAGACCAGTGGGATGGGCAATCATCAATAATATGAAGCTTAACAAGATCAAGTGCTGGATTCTGCACCTGGGAAGGGGCAACCCTGTCTGTACGTACAGCCTGGGGACAAGAGGCCTATGGAAAGGGACCTGGAGGTTTTGGTCAAGAGCATGTTGAATATGAGTCAACAGTGTATCCTGGCAGCCAAAAGGGCTAGCCATACCCTGGGGTGCACCAAGCATGTTATTGCTAGCTGGTCAAAGGAAGGGATTGTCCTGCTCTGCTCTGCACTGGGGAAGCCTTACCTCAAGTGCTGTGTGTAGTTTCGTGTTCCGCAATATCAGAAGGACATAAAACTTCCTTCCTGCCCAAAGGACGGATATAAAGATGGTGATGAGTCTGTAGGGGAAGACATATGAGGAGCAGCTGAGGCCCCTTGCTTTGTTCAGCCCAGAGCAGAGCAGGCTGAGGGGAGGCCTCATGGCGGCCTGCAGCTTCCTGATGAGGGGAGCGGAGGGGCAGGCGCTGAGCTCTGCTCTCTGGGGACAGTGACAGGTCCCGAGGGAATGGCATGGATCTGGGACAGGGGAGGGTCAGGCTGGGGGTTAGGGAAAGGTTCTGCACCCAGAGGGTGGTTGGGCACTGGGACAGGCTTCCTGGGGCAGTGGTCATGTCACTGATCCTGCTGGAGTTACAGAAGCATTTGGATAATGATCTCAGACACATGGTCTGATTTTTGAGTGGTCCTGTGTGGAGCCAGGAGTTGGACTCCTTGTAGATCCCTTCCAACTTGGGATATCCTATGATCGTATGATTCTACAATTAAGTTGAAAGCAGTTGCTGTTTATTGCACATGTGATTAGCTGATTTCTAATCTGATAGTTTGTTGAGCAAATCTGAGCTGAGCAGAGAATGCAATTAGGAGGTGCTGTCTTCCTTTCACAGCACTGAGCTGACCTCTACTCATGGTTAATAAAATTGTAACACAGACAGCCTTCTTCCTTCTTTTTTTTTTTTTTTTTTTTTTTTTTTTTTTTTTTTTTTAAAAAAAAAAAAAAGCTTTTGTATGTAGTCTGTCCCTCTTCAGTAAATCCTTAACTAGTATCTGACAAGAAACTCAAGGACAAATAGATAATTAAACTCCTATCCAAATTTTTAGTCTAAAAGCTGATTGAGACACTCAGCTGATCCAGCTTCTTCAAGTAGTTACAGGAAGAATAAAAATCAAAATGGGAAAAAAAAAACAAAAACAAAAAACAAAAACAAACAAACAAAAACCTTCTTGAATATCTTGAATAAAGCATCCGATCATCAGGTGTCATCTCTGGCACTAACATTTAGTAACTGATAATTGCTGTAACTAGAACCATTGAGCCTTGCAAATATCATCCAGTAAATTTTAATTAACACCCTGGGGACTGAAGAGATTCAGAATGAGCTCATGGGAGACTCTCCCCCAAAACAGTGGCAAAGTATGCTGAGTAATTTTAGATCAGCCTGCCTGTCAAAGTGGATCAGTGTCATCTTGCCACTTATGCTGAAGAAAATGCACCTGCTTCTACATGGAAATAAGGTGCATTATCTGCCAATTTGTGCTGCTTTTTTTCACTGCTGCCTGAGTTTGACAAGTGGGAACTGTGGATTATTTATTCATAAATCAAGGGTATGGGAAAAGGTGAAAGGGGTCTGTGTATGAAAAACAGCAATGTATTGGTATTATAAGACCCGCCAGAAGCCTCCTAAATAAACACACCATGGGCTTCTACTAAAAGTCTAGACAGGCAAATACTCTCGCTGTGTATTTTTATCATCAAAGGAAAACCTGGTCATCAAGAAAGATCAGTAGCATAATATGACACTGATAACAGCAGAACTGGCTGTGTTTTAACAGCCATAAATTTTCATTAAAGCTCCATAAGACAGGGACAGATATTCAGTGTCAATTTTCTGCATCCAGTGTTCTGAATCTTCAAACTACACCAAATAACATTTTGCTAGATATATTAAATACATATGACAATATCCAGCTCTGTGTTCTCACAGCTAGAGTAAGTCAATAGAAATCAGTGCAATCAGAGTGCCTGGTTATAAATTAATCTCAAGGGAGGAAATAACGTTATTGGAAAGAAATAATTAACTGCATTTAATAGCCATAAGTCTGTGAATAAAATCCATTAAATTTTTGAAGTTCCTGTGGTTCTACTCAAATTGCTAACGTAGGAAAACCTAAATCTTAATCTTAAAAATATTAAGGATGTAGGTAATGCTGTTCTTCAACAACAAGATCATGTTTAGGTGATTAAGTCATATTTGAGACATTAATATTTTGTGCTTAGTTCAAACACATTTCTTTAAAAAGTCTAGGTCTAGGAAAAGAGCATAGTTAAAATGTTAAAATATTTTTCTGTTGCTCATGCAAAGCCTTTTCTGATGGTGCTTTCCCAAGTCAGAGCTTTGTATAGAGGCAAGACAATTTTTCCTACATGTTAAAGAGGCTACATACAGGGTTGACAACCTTTAATTCCCAGTCTCAGTCACAGGGCAGGCCTGTCTTGAAGGCTACTGCCTATCAGGCACCCTGAAATGCTTCATGTGGAAAACTCTACCAATAAATGCTCTCCAAAGGTACTTCTGCAATAGCAGAAAAGCCTTCAAGCTACTTCCTATTCATGGGTTTAGTTCTCAGCCTTATCACCTGAAAAAGTTATTTTAACGGAAAACAAAACAAAACAAAAATTATTTGTATTCTGTTGTAGGATGATAACAGTCATCATAATTCAGATTACTGATGTAGATTACACAGAGCATGGTTTCTGCAAAGAAAGAGAAGGTTAAGACCTTAAAATCATTTAGGCCTTAGGACTAGATAGGAGTTTTCAAAAAGTGCTAAAAGAAGTGAAAAAAGGAATTGGAAAAGCTTTATCATATGTTGTTCCAATTCACTTAGTTCAGGAGTGAAGCCCTGAAGGCTGGAGAATGGCCACCATAATCTAATTATTAAGGAGAGGACCTAGAGCAACATGAGGAAATTACAGACCAGTTAGCTTAACATGAATTGCATTGAAAGTCTTTAGAAACTGTTTTAGGGTCTCTAGAGAAATTGCAAAAGCACATTTTAATCAAGATGATGGAATGCTCAGAAAGTATAGCATGCAGAGGAATGCTGTCATTGCAGAGTTTGCAATATACTCTTTTTCCAGTTTATTTACAGATGTTTCTTTTATAGCTTGCCACCATGGTACATGACCTGATGTCTTGTTATGATGAGCCTTCCATGCAGGCAACCCTTCCCCTTCTTCCCCTTCCCCTTCTTCCCCTTCCCCTTCTTCCCC
>JAACYP010029357.1:0-10422 GCA_011076525.1 Nettapus auritus
GAAATTCCAGCATGATCTTCCTTACCCTGTAAACCTCAGTTTACAGCGGAGTGTAGAATTTTCCATTTTTTTTTTTTTTTTGAACAAGATATGGCAGTGGAAAGGAAACCTGAAATAGAACTGTAGATAAAAAATGAGTCCTTCAAATGTGAGTGTTCTCACATTGATGAAAGGAGCTGAAACAACGCTGCCTAGAACCAGAGCCAGCCTCGGCTAGATGGGCTTTTATGTCCTGTGGAATCTGTTGTTACCACCCACTTCTGCAAATCGGTAGTACTGTTAATGGCACTAAGCACTGTACTTGGAAGCAGCATTTACCCACCTGAGAACTTAGTTGTTTTTTAACAGGACTTGTATAAGAAGTTCTCAAATCATATTTATTGAGAACACAATTTTCTATCAACATAGTTAAGCAACGTAATTGGTTTTTACCCATTCACTCTGAATTCCTTACGAGGAAAGGCTGAGGAAGCTGGGTCTCTTTAGCTTGGAGAAGAGGAGACTGAGGGGTGACCTTATTAATGTTTATAAATATGTAAAATATGAGTGTCAGGAGGATGAAACCAGGCTCCTCTTGGTGACATGCAATGATAGGACAAGGGGCAATGGGTGCTAGCTGGAACATAGGAGGTTCTGCTTAAATATGAGACAAAAGCTTTTCACGGTGAGGGTGACACAACGCTGGAACAGGCTGCTCAGGGGGGTTGTGGAATCTCCTTCTCTGGAGACATTCAAAACCTACATGGAGGTGTTCCTGTGTGATGTGATTTAGGTGTTTCTGCTCTTGCAAGATGATTGGACTAGGTGATCTTTCAAGGTTCCTTCCAATGTCTAACATTCTGTGATTCTGTAATTCATTAAATTATCATTTTGAAGTCTTCACTTATAGTGTAGGTCAAGTAACTTGACCATTGTATCCCTACCATTAAGAAGAAATGGAGATGTTCTCCCTTAATCATAGGTATGAGATTGTAAAAGAAAAATCATAGTTTCGATACACATATTGAATAACAGTGAACTATTGAATATAAAATTGTACTGGGTCTGGCTGGGATGTTAACTTTCCCTGCAGCAGCCCATACAGTGCCACGCTCTGCACTTGTAGCTAGAACAGCAGTGTTATCACACCAGTGTTGTGTCTGCTGCTGAGAAGTGCTGGCACAGCATCAGGACTCTCTCTAACCCTCCTGGGGGGTGGGCAAAAAAGTGAGAAAGAAACATCACCAGGGCAGCTGACCTAAACCAACCAAAGGGATATTCCATACCATATGATGTCACACTCGGCAATAAAAGGTGGAAGAAGGAGGAAGAGGGGAGGGGTGGGCTTTCATTGCGAAAACGTCTGTCCTCCTCGCGAACACCGGCTACGTGCGTTGAGGCCCTGCTTCAATGATGTGGTCAGGCATCGCTCATTTGTGGGAAGTAGAGAATAATTTCTTTCCTCTGCACTTCCACATAGCCTTTACTTGTTTTGTTTTGCTGTTCCCTTTCCCCTTTCCCTTTTTCCCTTTAGTTGAATTATTAATTAATAATATTTACTTAATATATATATATTTTGTCCTTTAATTAAATTATCCTTATCTGAACCCGTGAGTTGTTCTTTCCTTTACTTCTTCCCCTCCTCATCTGAGGAGGGGGAGTGAGAGAGCGGTTGTGTTCAGCTGCCTAGCATGGTAAAACCACCACAGTCCTTTTTGGTGCCCAATGTGGGGCTCAAAGGGTTGAGATAACAATAAAATTGATTAAAACTCTTACAACTAACACACTTACTTGCTAGTCACCATGTTCAGTGTCCTGTTAATATTGGTTGGTTTGATCACATGTCATGTAATCCGAGCCATATTCTCCTCCTCTATATTCGATCCGAGAATGTGCTACAATCTGTGTTCGTTTTTTTAAACTCGCTGTGCTGCCAAGCACTGGCCTTGAGTTTAATCTGGCATTCAGGCTCTGCTCTGTTATCATTTGGGTCTCATGGAAACTATCTTTTAGAGAATATTCAGAATTACACTGCCTTCTTTTCCTCATCTGGAAGTCAGTTTATGAATGATATGGCGCCCAACGTGGGGCTCAAACCCACGACCCTGGGATTAAGGGTCACAGATTAACATTCACTATTATTCAATAAGTTTTTGAGCTTCTGTTTAACATTTTGGAGTTTGTATTTTTAAAGATCATTCGGATAACACCTGAGCAGAAAGAGTTCCTTCGTCTTACCTATTGAATTACACAAAGAACCAAGTGGAAACGCAATCATCTGAGCAACAGTAACAAACAAGTAAACTGACAGAAAAAATATGCACAAGTCAATTGACATTTGTATGTGAGGAGTCTGCATGAAGAACCGGAATGTGGGTATACTAAAAAGACAATGAAAAAGTTTTACACAAGGTTGAGTTTTGAGGACTGGTGGGTTTTGGGGTTGTTTTTGCACTATGAGGGGAAGAGAGGGCTTTCTGTTGTGCACTTCACTGAGTATTTTAATTCCAATTCCATGACAACTCTTCCCTTTGTTTTCAGTTTTGAAGTGGAAAAGATCTAAAAGAATGCTATTTATGAACAAGGGGCAGTCCTTATAAGATCATAGAATATCCCGAGGTGGAAGGGACCCACAAAGTTCATTGAGTCCAACTCCTGGCACCACATAGGTCTATCTCAAAAATTCAATGTAACTAAGAGTATAGTCCAAATGCTTCTTAAACTTCGACAGGCCTGGTGCCGTTACTTTGTCACTTTGGAGCCTGTTCCAGTGCGCATCCATCCCCTCGGTGAAGAACCTTTTCCTGATATCCAGCCTGAACCTCCCCTGTCGCAGCTTGACTCCATTCCCTCGGGTCCTACCGCTGGGCACTAAAGAGAATAGATCGGCACCTGCCCCTTCTCTCCCCCCTTTTGTAGACTGCAATGAGGTCTCCCCTCAGCCTCCTCTTCTCCACACTGAACAGGCCAAGTGACCTCAGCCACTCCTCGCATGTCTTCCCCCTTTCACCATCTTCATTGATCTCTGGCCACTCTCCAACAGTCTTACATCCTTTTTGTACTGTGGTGCCCAGAACTGCACACAGTACTCGAGGTGAGGCCACACCAGCGTAGAGTAGAATGGGACGATCACTTCCGTCGACCAACTAGCAATGATGTGCCTGAGGCACCCCAGGGTAGTCTTGGCTCTCCTGGCTGCCAGGACACACTGCTGGCTCATATTCAGCTTGCTATCAACCAAAACCGCCAGATCCCTCTTTGTGGGGCTGCTGTCCAGCGTCTTGTTTCCCCCAGTCTGCACGTATAGCGAGGGTTCCCCCTTCCCATGTGCAGGACCTGGCACTTGCTCTTGTTGAACTTCACATGGTTGGTGATCACCCAGCTCTCCAGTCTGTCCAGATCTCTCTGCAAGGCCTTTCCACCCTCAAGAGAGTCAACAATTCCTCCCAGTTTAGTATATCAGCAAATTTACTCAAAACACCTCCTAGTCCTACATTCAAATCGTTTAAGATAACATTGAAAAGGACTGGCCCTAAAATGGAGCCCTGGGGGTCCCCACTGGTGACTGGCCGCCAGCCCGATGTAATGCCATTTACCATAACTCTTTGGCCCTACCTGTCAGCCAGTTGTTCACCCATCATACCCTGTTTTTATCTAGCTGTATGCTGGACATTTTGTCCAGTAGGATCCTACACGAAACTGTATCAAAAACTTTACTGAAATCCAAAAAGATTACATCACCTGGCTTCCCTTGATCAACTAGACGGGTGATCTTATCATAAAAGGAAGTCAAATTTGTTAAACAGGACCTACCCCTTGTGAACCCATGTTGGCTGTGACCTATGACTGCATTGTCCCCCAGGTGCGCTTCAATAACTCCCGTTATAAACTCCATAATTTTACCAGGCACTTACGTGAGGCTGACAGGCCTGTAATTGCTAGGGTCTTCTTTCTTATCCTTATTGAAAATTAGCACAACATTTGCCAGCTTCCAGTCAACTGGGACCTCTCCAAATTCCCAAGACCATTGAAAAACAATTGAGAGAGGTCCTGCGGTGATGTCAGCTAGCTCTCTGAGCACCCTGGGATGAATCCCATCTGGACCGATGGACTTGTATGGATCCAGGTGGAGCAGCAAATCCTGCACACATTCAGGGTTGTCTGGGAGTTTATCATTCCCACTGCCACAGTCCTCCAGCTCAGGGCACCCAGGAAGCCCATCACCGATATTGAAGACAGAGGCAAAGGCGGCATTAAATGTCTGTGCTTTGCCTATGTCCTTGTCTGTGAGGTGACCGTCCCCATCAAGTAGCGGACCTATGTTTTCTCTGTTCACATATGTGAAGAAGCCCTTTTTTATGTTCTCCCACAGACCTGTCCAGCTTCAACTCTAGTTGGGCTTTAGCCACACGAATTTTCTCCCTGCCAGGCTGAGCCTGGGCAGTCTGCTTTCACGATGATGGTGGCACATAAACCCTTAAACCCTTCCTAAACCCTTCTGAGCTGGGCCCAGCCAGGCAGCAGTGCCTCCCCGTGCAGCGGGGTGGGGCAGCGCTGCACTCCCTTGTCAGCAAGCAGGGCTGCTTTCCTCTGCCTACTGCCTGAGTGGGCTGTAGGTTTTTTTAGCGTATAAGGTTGCTGTTTCGTTCCCTCAGGTAAAATATTTACCTGCTGATGCAACAGCAATATGAGAAGGGGCAGGCCAAGAGGAGGGGACAGCTTGTTCCTCCAGTTGCGGGGCAAGAGTCAACCTGCAGGGAAGTTGCAAAAAGTGCAGATTACTTGAGCTGTCGGCCACGTATAGGTGCGGCTACGGAAGAAGTAGGGAAAAGATTTTCACCTTTAGAGAAGAGAGCTGTATAATTCATTTTACTTACGCATATATAAAAATCCTGCCTCCAAGAAACGCCAGATGTAATTGGAACAATTAGCTGGATGCTGAAGTTTTTGTGTATTCGTGAACTCAGAAGAGGTAACAAAAAATAAATTCTTATAAGAACGCTCTGTCACTCTTAGTGTATGAGCAGAGGTGGGGGAAGGGGCACAGGTTACATCTGTGAAGTAAAAATTGTGGGTCAAGACTGCATTCTAAGGAAAATTTTGCATGGTATTAGTATGGGAGCCTTCTTCCTTCAGGAGTATTTCTCATCAACTGAAGCATGGGGTTAGCGTGTTAGGTGTAGGGGGTGGGCTAGGAGAAGGCAGAGAATTGCTACTATTTTCTACTACAGGAAATGTCTCCTGAAGATTCAGTGGGAAAATTCCAGAAAGTTAGTATCAGTATGGCTAGCATGGAGTTTTATCAATATGTGGAAAAAAAGAGGTAAGAATTTTACGCATGCAGTTGTTGTGTTTGCTCGCTGGTAAAACACGACAAGTTCAGGCATTTCTAGTTCTGCTACATGAGTGCATTCTTGAGATGTGCTGTTATTAAGCTACCTTGAAAAGCAATTAATTGGAATCCTCTTACTAAGAAATAAATAATTTTGGTTTAACAATGTGAGGAGACTATTACAATATGTCTGTAGCTGCTCCCAAAGCAGGTAAGAGAGGAAAGCTTGTTAAGCGGTCATTGATCCTATATGCTTTGTTGAGTGCGCAGATAAAATGCAAAGTTCAAACGTGATACAAGACTATACACGTGGTTTGGTCACTGAGCCACAGACCCCAAAATAAGGGGCAAATCCTTTAGCTGCATTTAAAAAGGTTCTCTCCCCTCCTTTTTCATTGTCAGTTTGAAATGAATAAACCAACAAAGATATGAATGGACAGAAGATACCATCTCTTCTCTGTTTACTTTCCATATGTGCTACAACTTGGGGTAGGTTTTAATTCTTTCGTTTATGAAAAAATGATAAAGATGACAACTCTTATTCTTTTTTTTATGGGGGAATTAATTCTGACATTATTTATTAACGGTTGAAGATCAATTTGGTGGTGGTGAAGCCATTTTGAGAAGTTCTGTCCTTCCTGTCAGTCACACAATTGTGTGCTTTTGCCTGTACAACTGCTTGGCACTGCGTACAGGTCACTGATCTCCCAGATCACTGCAAGCCAGCTCCATGAACATATGAGTGAGGAACAAGCTGCAGCTTGAGGCTGGGGACTCCCTCACCTGGATTTGATATTGGAGGTGGTGATTTTGGAAAAGCACAGGAATCTCAGGTGGCTACAGTGGAGGCATGCTGATGTGAATACACAGATGTTTAGTCAGGTTGCACAGTTAAACTGACTATAAGTACAAAGCCCAGAGCCCTGCATTATAATACTGATTAAACTTAATGAAGTGGAGAAAAGTGTGGCTGCCACCCTTGCTGTCCCAGACATCTGTGCTGCAGAAAATCTTTGAAAGAGCATGCTGTTGAAACACATGGTAGGACTGTTCTACCTGTCAGAGCCAAGTTTTTTTTGGGACAGGGATAAGGAGGGGCAGAAAAATGCTAGATTTTAAAATTAAGCTAGATTTAATGTAATCCACTCATTTGTACTTACATGTTTCTACAGAAAAGGAAACAGTAACAGGTCTGTTTGCTAAGGATGTCATCCTTCCTTGTCCTTTTCCACATGGTGATGATGAAGTGATTTACTGGAAGAAAGAGAACAACGATGTACATAGCTACTACTACGGGAGGGATTATCTGGAAAGCCAACACCTGGATTACAGAAACAGAACTCACCTTTTTCATGAGAATATTCGTCATGGAAATGCCTCCTTGAAACTTAGTAACCTGACCTTGAGTGATGAGGGCATTTACCTTTGCTACGTGGGAACACAACAAACTAAAACAGAAGTGGAAGTTGAGCTGCACGTGCGAGGTCAGTAAAATAACAAAAGTGCTTGGATTATGCTAGTAGAAACTGGATAACACCTACAGATTCTCTGGCATTATTTCTTGCATATTAAAATCCTCCAACCCAACAGAGCACCTCTTGGGCCTGTTGGTGTTCTCTTTTTCTCTGGAGAAATGTAACAGTCTAAAAAGTTACCATGCAGCATTTGTTCTGATAACCTACTGCACAGTGACTTCTAAAGGGCAGTTAGTGTACTTGAGGCATAGAACATCATACGGCTTTTTGAACAGTATAGAACAGTATAGACCACAGCATTAATAATAAGTAATGCCATTCTTTCTTCTGATATCACATTAAATTTTGTTTTCTGCTATGCTTATTCTCCCCAGTGTCATTTCAAAAGACCAATCACTTCAAGATTGGAAGGATTTTGAAAATAACAGGACTGCTATGTTTTTTTATTTGTTTGTTTTGATCTAGTTTCTCCTTATTATGCACTGGAATACCAAAAGAGAGACACAGAAAGGATGCTGACATGCTCTGCCTTTCTTACATATCCAGCACCAAGTATAACTTGGGTAAAAGGCAATATATCCATCCAAGAAACAGGTCAGGAGGAAACTAGGGATGGCATTCTCTATTCTCTTAGAAGTCACCAGAGCATTATAAACACATCTGATCCTTACTCCTGTCATATTCATCTCCCTCATGAGAAGTGGACTGCTGAATGGAGGATGCAAGGTAGGAATAAAGGGAGGCCTCTTCCTGCATCATTATGGGGTGCTACAGCTGGGTTCTGAGCCCTGCTGAATTCACTACACTGCAGTGGGGCAGCGTGGGTATGGTGTAGTGCAAGAGGTTGCATCGGCATCCTCTTTGAAACTCATCTGTTACAATTACAAGCCAGCACAAGTCCAAGAAGTGGGGACAAGAGGGGATAGATCACACTTCTGTAAGTTTGCTTTACTCTCAACATTTTTCCTGTATCAGTTTCACATTTCAAGGGACACATAATGATCAAACACTTCACACACTGTCAAGAAAATAAACTCAGACGAATATGTGGAAAGGGTTCTATGTGGTAGAGCAATGCTTTTTGTTCCTGATTCATATGGTTCTTAATCTATTCTCCACCTTTTGCCAGAGTGTTTTTTCAGTATCATTCAATCCTTTCTTCATACTTCTCTTGAAGTGCAGTCTTAAGTACCCAGGTGCATCGTGAGGGGTGCATGGGAGTGAAGCACCGTTTACATTTGGGCAAACTGCAGCTGATTTTATTATTTAATGGAAAACGGAGATAGGAAAATTACAGTCTCCATTTTGTCTCAAGCAATCCCAAGCATTCTCTGGCAATTCAGAAACTGGTACTTCTCAGCCTCTCATGTGTCTTAGGAAGTATTTTTAATTGGATCAAGAGCAATGCAAGAGCAGTTCCCTTATTGGATATGCGTGGCTGCCTCCACCGCTCTGGTTTCTCCCTGAAGCGTACCGGTACGCATTCAGCTCCTAATCCACTGCATATGCTTCAGAGCAAGAGCGGTGTTTTTAATTTACGTACCTTCTGACTCTGGAAGGTTTCAGAGCAGGTAACAAGCGCACCAGAAATGTCTGTTTTGTTAATCTGTCTTTCCAAGTCACAAGTGAAAAAGGTACATTTCATTACACTGTTGTTTAAATTCCCCTGCATCTGTCTGCTGTCTCGCTGAAACATTTTGAGAATATATTGCTTTCCTGTTCCTTACATAACAGCAGCTCTGGGTACCGTTTTGTTTTTTTTCCTAATGGTTTCCAGCACCACACCTCTGCTTGTTTGGATTCACGCACCAAAACCAAGTGTGGTTATGCTATGTCACAATAACATATTAAGTTTCCTTTCCAACCAACTGCTAGCCACCACAGCCTCCTCTGGTTTTCCCTCCCTTGCAGCAGATCTCTGAAGTTAAATAGATATGCTATGATATTAATTTGTCCCATACTAGTATTTTATAGGATCATTAACCACTAGTTCCACTTTCCTGCCCATCACTAGATCAAATCACTTTTATTAGTTGGTCCCTCATAGTCCCCCACTTTAGGAGAGAAATATCAAAATGAAAACAAAATCAATTTTAATAAGTATAAGCTGTTACCAATTAGATTTTTTTTTAATGTATATATGATCAGTTTACTTTTAACAATCTTGAAATGCTTCTAGAAGAATACTGAGATGTTTGAATAGGATATCAAAACAATGGAGTATGTTTTGAACTGTTTGTGCTGTACTAATTGGTGAAAAAACTAGCCATCCTTGACAATGTTTTTTAAAACAATTACGAGTGTTTTGTAATTGTCCGTTTCAGAACAACTGTCAAAAGCAAAAGGAAGTAGCGTTGCCATTACTTGTGAATACAGCAGTGACACCTTACACAGACAGGGCATCAGTGTTCTCTGGATACTAAACAGAAATTCAGCGATCTCAGTCCTGGCCGCATTCAATGGTACATCTCACTCTTACCAGCCTCGAGTCCAGATTAACCAAAGTGACTTTTCACTGCTATTGAGTGATCTTACAACAAATGACAGTGGAGAATATCTCTGTAATATTTCATCACCTCACTACACAAAACTTACTGTGAGAACACTGCAAGTTGGTAAGTTGCTGCTCCTTCCCTATGAGAGGGTGGGGACAAGTGAGGGGAATCCAGAGCCAGAGTCATCCAGAAGTCTGTGAAATACTGAAAAACATTAAGATGTATTTAAGTAAAGACTGTTTTCTTTCTTGAAAGCACAGAGGGCTGTGCAGTTGAGAGCACAAAGAAACTTCTGGACTCCTATCCTACGTGCTGTGTTGGTAGCAAACACTGTCTTTAAAGGTAGGAGGGAGATGAAGGCATGCCCCTAGAAGCGGTACAGTTTTCTTCTGCAGAAGAAACCTTGTTGAGGAGAACATGTAGTTGTTATTTTCAAAGCTTTAATTCTCCACAGCAGGCCTTTTTACCACTTGGGAATATGTATGTTTGTATGTCTGCCTTCCTTTTTCTGAACTGTAGTAAATATCCAGCTGTGAAGTCTTAGTTACAGTTATTTCATCATCTCTGGTTTCAAGCAGACTTAGGGATTAACTTCTCTATCCATTGAAATCTCTTACTTAAGGTTAAAAAACTTGACTCCAGCTTTTTAAAATTATAGTGTAAACAAATTCAGAGGTTTTTCAGAAACAGCGTGCTGTTTGGGGTGGTGCCTCCCGAAATCTCAGTTCAAAGGGAGGGGAAAAAAACAGAAACACATTCAAGCCGTAGCAAGTAGGCATCAATTAAATGCAATCAACTAAAAGACTGAGAGTACTAATATACGGCACCTCCGTTATTCTTTTAAGAAAGAAGAAAACTTGAGACAGTCTGCAGAACGTGAAACACAGAGGCAACATGGCAACAAAGGGAATAGAATAAGTCGTAACAACTGGATATTTGTCTTTACTTTTTTCCCCAGGATAGCTTGGGTTCTGCCTGAAAACTCGATACAGGGTGTTTGAAATGGCAGTGGCTATACGCATGCTATATATGTGTAGGAGGGGAGTTAGTGTAAAGAAAGCTGTTGAGCCAGACACACATACCTCCTTGAAGCTGAAATTCCAGCATGATCTTCCTTACCCTGTAAACCTCAGTTTACAGC
>JAACYP010029557.1:0-12030 GCA_011076525.1 Nettapus auritus
TCCATGTCCTTCTTGTAGTGAGGGGCCCAAAACTGAACACAGTACTCAAGGTGCGGCCTCACCAGAGCCTTTTCGTGCTACTTGGATGAATCATACCAATATAAGTAACACATCAACGTGTCTTAGAAAGAGTAGCTCAAAACAACAAAACCACAGGAGTCACAAATTGAATGCAGACAGACTGTTCAAGTTTTTACTAGATAGAACCGTCACAGCAATTAATGGAATATCAAATTACTTATATGACTAAAATGCAATTATTTACACTGTAATTTTAGAAATACAGTTTGAATAGCTATTGGTAATACTTATGAGGAGATTACTCAGTAGATTCTAGTCTCAAGAGAAGCCTTTACTGAAACTATAGACTCTGGATTTAGACCCATTTGCTCTCCAAGTTTGTTCCACAGCTGAATGCCCCTAAGCACATGTTCTGTTCCTATTTGCTACATATTTCATCAAGTATCGAGTTTTAACCATAGTAGTACATGTACTGGAATCAATGTTAATCAGTCAATACTGCATTCAGATTCTAAACTACTGTGGTTTTCAAAAGGACAGATGTTGTGGTTTAACCCGCTCGACAGCTCAGCACCACACAGCCGTTCACTCACCCTCCCCCCTCTCTCTCTGGGATGGGGGAAAGAATCAGGAAAATGAAGCCTGTGCGTTGAGATAAAGACATTTTAATAGGACAGGAAAAAATAATAATGATAATAGCACTACTAATAATAATGCGTA
This sequence comes from Nettapus auritus, assembly GCA_011076525.1. Lineage (NCBI taxonomy): Eukaryota > Metazoa > Chordata > Aves > Anseriformes > Anatidae > Nettapus > Nettapus auritus. The sequence continues at coordinate 742 of JAACYP010029557.1, forward strand.
CGAAACAAGTGATGCACAATGCAATTGCTCACCACCCGCTGACAGATGCTTAGCCTATCTCCAAGCATCCTGTCCTCCTACCCCAGCCAACCACCCCTATATATTGTTTAGCATCACATCAGATGGTATGGAATACCCCTTTGGCCAGTTTGGGTCAGCTGTCCTGGGTCTGTCCCCTCCTAGCTCCTGCTGCACCCCGAGCCTGCCCGCTGGCAGGACAGAGCGAGGAGCTGAAAGGTCCTTGGCTTAATGTGTAGGTAGTTAGGGTCTGGCGGCCGGAAGATACCGCGCTGTACGGAAAGATAGAGCCCTTCCCTTGATAGACAGTGGCATGTGGTTTGTGGTGTGGGCGGGCGGAAGTGACGTTGCAAACACAAGCTATATAACACCGTGTGACTCACCAATAAATGCCATTTGCCAACCACCATATTGGTGTCTGTGAGCTGATGGCCCGAGCGGCCTGGGGTTGGTAGCCGTGCCGTTCCTGAACCAGGTCACCACTGCCGTAGAAGGCAACAAGTGGTGCCGAAACCCGGGAATCGTCTCCTGGATTCGGGTGAACAGTGGCCAGAGAGGCAGGACCAGCCCGGCAAGGAGGACGCTCCCGGACCAACAAGGAAGATGGAAGTCCTTGTGAAGGTCATATCACAATTACATAAGCAATGGGGTATTAGCACTTGCGGGGCAAGCAGGCGATCAGGCCCAGTCAGCATGGGTTTATGAAGGGCAGGTCCTGCTTGACGAACCTGATCTCCTTCTATGACAAAGTGACGCGCTGGGTGGACGAGGGAAAGGCTGTGGATGTGGTCTACCTTGACTTCAGCAAGGCTTTTGACACCGTTCCCCACAGCATTCTCCTCAGGAAACTGGCTGGTCTTGGCTTGGACTGGCGCACGCTTCGTTGGGTTAGAAACTGGCTGGATGGCCAGGCCCAAAGAGTCGTGGTAAATGGAGTCAAATCCAGTTGGAGGCCGGTCGCTAGTGGTGTTCCCCAGGGCTCGGTGCTGGGGCCGGTCCTCTTTAATATCTTCATCAACGATCTGGACGAGGGGATCGAGTGCACCCTCAGTAAGTTTGCAGATGACACCAAGTTAGGTGCGTGTGTCGATCTGCTCGAGGGTAGGAAGACTCTGCAGGAGGATCTGGATAGGCTGGACCGATGGGCTGAGGTCAACTGCATGAAGTTCAACAAGGCCAAGTGCCGGGTCCTCCACCTGGGACGCAATAACCCCAAGCAGAGCTACAGGCTGGGAGATGAGTGGTTGGAGAGCTGCCTGTCAGAGAAGGACCTGGGAGTGATGGTTGATAGTCGGCTGAATATGAGCCAGCAGTGTGCTCAGGAGGCCATGAAGGCCAACAGCATCCTGGCCTGTATAAGAAGCAGTGTGACCAGCAGGGCTAGGGAGGTGATCGTCCCCCTGTACTCGGCTCTGGTGAGGCCGCACCTCGAGTACTGTGTTCAGTTTTGGGCCCCTCGCTACAAGAAGGACATCGAGGTGCTTGAGCGAGTTCAGAGAAGAGCGACGAAGCTGGTGAGGGGCCTGGAGAACAAGCCCTACGAGGAGCGGCTGAGGGAGCTGGGATTGTTCAGCCTGGAGAAAAGGAGGCTCAGGGGTGACCTTATCGCTCTCTACAGGTACCTCAAAGGAGGCTGTAGCGACGTGGGGGTTGGTCTGTTCTCCCACGTGCCTGGTGACAGGACGAGGGGGAATGGGCTTAAGTTGCGCCAGGGGAATTTTAGGTTGGATCTTAGGAAGAACTTCTTTACCGAAAGGGTTGTTAGACATTGGAACGCGCTGCCCAGGGAAGTGGTGGAGTCACCATCCCTGGAGGTCTTTAAAAGACGTTTAGATGTAGAGCTTAGGGATATGGTTTAGTGGGGACTGTTAGTGTTAGGTCAGAGGTTGGACTCGATGATCTTGAGGTCTCTTCCAACCTAGAAATTCTGTGATTCTGTGATTCTGTATTGATTGTAAACCCAAAGATTTTACTCTTGCAGTTGTGAGGCTTTTACAAATTGGGATCATTGACCTGCCGGTGGATATTCTCCATCCTCAAGTGTGGGACAAGTGCACTAAAGCACTAGCCGAGGAGACAATGTCCTCAGGTTGTGGGAAAAACCTTAAGTCGTGGGGGAAAGTTGTACAGGCCCTGCAGAAGGCCATACAAGCGCAGGAAACCTGGTGGGCGGCAAAGACCTGTTTGTTGGCCACCCCGCAACTGGGAGTCGGGGCAGCCAGGCAGACCCTGCACCCCCCAGATGGTGACGACTCTGCTGAGCCCAAAGATCTGCGAGAGGGCGACATGCTCCCTCAATCCCGGAACCCCGACCCGCTCACGGAGGGGCAGGAGCGAGCCAAATCCTTTTGGGGTGGGTTAGCCGAGGCAGCCAGGAGCGCCACTGGGAAACCAGGGTCTGAAGAAGTCTGGGCGAGACCACCACCATATGCACCCCAAGATGGCGCCGAATGAGAAGGTGAAGGGCGGGGTGAAGATGCCTTTGGCGGGAACAGGGAGGAGGAAGTGCTAGATCTAACTAACGCACGCAAACGGGAGGGGGAGGAGAACGAGAAAGAAAAAAGTTGTGGGGGCAACCGGGAAGGAGGTAGAAGCATGAGTGAGAGGCAGAGAGCCAATCAGAACGCCCATCTGAAAAAATGCCTTTGTAGAGCAAACACCTCGCTGAGCAGAAGGCGGGGCGAGCCAAGAGGGACAGAACGGCCCGCCTGCAAGGGCGGTTGGCGGGGCCAGAACTTGACAAAAAGGCACCGGAACCGGAAATAACTAGTCAGTTGAGCTCTGGCTCCAGATCAGATACTGATTCAAATTCGGAGGAGGAGGAAATGGGAACAGACAGTAAAAAGCAAAAATATCCCCGTCTGAAATAAAGCAGAACCGCGAGGGGGAGAAATTCCTCTCATGGATTGGAGGAGAATTAAGATTGCGTGCGCCGACTGGGCCCCATTGGCCACGCTAGAGTTCCCGGTCCGGGTGACAGACGGGGGACAGAGGGTCCACTCGCAATAAACCCTAGGGATGTACAAGCGATTGTTAAAGCCATCGTGGATTAAGGGCTTAATTCTGCTATTGTGTTTCTGTTCACAGGACCGGATCATCGGACGCCCCCATAAGCTGTATACTCCGGTGACAAGTCAACAAGTCGGCAAGCGCCCTGTCTAAGCCTGAGAGTTCCACACTGGCAGAATCCAGACAGCAGCGAAACGGCCTCCGTGGGGGGGGACTGCGATGCCTTTGTGTGATCTTGATTCTTGGGCTTGTTACTATACTAAATAAGCTTGTGTCGTTTGTTAAAAGCCGGCTAGAGAAAGTTAACATTATGTTGGTAGAACACCAGCAATTGCTTTAAGAGTGTATTTACTCAGTGTTATCCCCAGTTATCCCTAGTTATCCCAAGTTACACCCCATTATTACCAGTTACCCCTTAGTTTTCTCCTGTTTATTGTGCCTTATGCCTTTTCTTCAAGTTATGATGTCTACCTCTTAAGATTGTTATAAAGTATAGAACTGAGACAGGAGCAGAATTTTTTTTTTGGACTGTTGTATTTTGGCTAATTTGGTTGTGCATAGGGAGGGGGGGAGATGTAGGTAGTTAGGGTCTGGCGGCCAGAAGATACCACGCTGTACGGAAAGATAGAGCCCCTCCCTTGATAGACAGTGGCATATGGTTTGTGGTGTGGGCGGGCGGAAGTGACGTTGCAAACACAAGCTATATAACACCGTGTGACTCACCAATAAATGCCATTTGCCATCCACCATATTGGTGTCTGTGAGCTGATGGCCCGAGCGGCCTGGGGTTGGTCGCCGTGCCGTTCCTGAACCAGGTCGCCACTGCTGTAGAAGGCAACATTAATGTAAGCACTGCTCTGCAACAATTAAAACATCAGCATGTTATCAACATTCTTCTCATCCTAAATCCCAAACACAGTACCCTACCAGCTTCTAGGAGGAAAATTAACTCTGTCCTAGCTGAAACCAGGACATATATCCACCCCTTATTCCATACCATTTATGTCATGCTCAGGTTACACCCTTTCCAATACATTCCAATTAATCATCATTTTCATCTATGGTATATAGAATGTCCACTGAGTTTGCATAGTCCGTGACTGACTTCGGGCTCCATCTGTCACAGCAGTCTTTCAGGGCAGAAGATATGGTATGTGATGTTGGATCGCCATCATGGATGTGATCAACAAAATAACAGCTATGTCTCCACCAACTAGCAAAAAAGAAACACATGAATGCAACTGTACAGTTCCTTCTGGTTAAAGCAATTTATCACTTACTGCTTCTCATGGGGGGGGTACATGACACCAAAGAAATAATGATGTTTTAGTATTAATCAGACTGACTTACAATTGATTATAGGTGACTGAATGCACCTTTTAACTGCTGCTGCGCCAAATATTGTGGAATTGGTAACTCAAATTCAGGAAGCATGACACCCATGGATGGCAACTTTAGACGCTAAAGATATGTTTTTCATGATTCCGCTACAGGAACATGATAAGGCTCAATTTGCTTTTCCTTGGAAAGGGATACAGTTTACTTTTAATACGCTGTCTCAAGGATATCAACGCTCCCCTACTGTTGCTCACAATGCCTTGGCAAAGGTTTTAGCAGAAATCCCCAGCCCACCAGGCATTGTAATATATCAGTACATCAATGACATAGATAGGAGGGAAAAATGCAGAAGGAATCAGACATGCCATGGAAGCTGCATGAGAAAAAATGATAGCTTTGGAATTAGACATTCCTCCATCAAAACGTCAGGTGGCCGTGCAAGAGGTTAAGTTCCTGGGAGTCTAGTAGATTAAAGGAGACACTTCTATTCCTCCATACACCTTGGAGAAAATAGATAATGGGCAGAGTCCCTCTAGTACTTACAGCAAATTCTGGGATATTACTTACTGGCATAAGCATATCCCTGTTTTTTCTATCATTACCTGTCCCTTATACAGTCTTCTTAGAAAAGGGAAATCATGGGACTGGACTAAAAAGCACAAGGATGCATGAGAATTATTAATAAAAGAACTGAGGTTATTTCAACAGCTAGGTCCCTTACACACAACCAACCCTATTTGTGTGGAATGGGGATTCAGTGAACACTGTAATCTCTGGCAAAAGGGATCAGAAGGACCAGAGAGACCACTAGAGTTTAGCTCCCACTTTTCAATGACACCGTAATGAGATATTAGGATCTTGAAAAAGGCTTACTGTCTCTAGTGCAAGTGGTGAAGTGGGTGGAACAGATAAGGAGAGAACAGAGTGTGATTATCTAGGGTCCTTTCCATCTCCTAGATATGCAGGTACGATCTGCAGGAATTGCCCAGAAACCCACAGTCTGTAAATGGTATACCTATCTGGACAGTATCAATGAAATTATGCCTATTGAGGAAGGCAACATTAAGGTATCTAAATTGCAGAAAGATATAAACATTTATTTACTATTACAAACCCCAGCAAGCCAACTATTTCCGATTCAGGAGGCATATCCTCTGAGGAAGGTCAGCAATGCCAACACGCATTGGGACTGTTAACACTTTGCCCCCTCTGGAGAGAACCTCTTTCACCAGCTCCATGGGGACGGACCAAAAGGGAATTGAAAGATCACTGGCAATACTTCAAGACAGGGACTGTAGTTGAATGGACCCTGGAATCAATTTTCATGCCTTAAGTTACAGCATTCCAGAACCGAAGGATGTTGTATAACCTCACTGGACAGACTGAAGCACTGGCTAGTGCAACTCGTGTTGGGTTGGAAGAATTAGGAGGTTAGCTGAACATATTTAATAAGGTGACAGATATAACAGATTCAGAATTGCCATTGATAAATACACTTACAGCAATAGTGCTAATAAATTATATTAATGCCAGCAAAATGCTATCCCAGGTATTCCTCACCAAAGGGCGAAGGCACAGAGCTTACCAAGAGGGCGGCCCTGTCTTCGAGGAGGAGAAAGGAGCACAGCTCATTGATTGCCTCTTCTAGGTCTCCAATTTCTTCTCCCCCCTGCCACACCCACCCCTATCGCTCTTCTTTTTTCTGACTTTTTTTTTTTCCCCCTAACACTAACTCTTTCATATCCTAACCTTATCTGTTCTACCCCCTTGGGTGACATTTAGCATGATTTAGGTGGAGATTTGAGTACTATAGTCATATATGTTTAGCATGTACTTCATTAAGGTCATTATCATATTTGGGGGTGTTAACTTCAATATTTATTTTACACATAACGAAGCAAAAGGTTTTACTCTAGGCACCATGGCCTTCAAGATTCTGTTCTGCTGCCAAAACAGGGCTGTCCCCCCACCACAAGACTCCTGCCTTCAGCAACCTCTCATACTAAGCCTACAGACCTCCATCCACAAAAAGGTTGTATAAGAGAGAAGCAGGAGCAAGCTGCTTAATTCCCTTTGCCCAAGGCCAGTGTTTATCAGTGACACTAAGAAGTCTGAGTATTCTCCACACACACCTACTTCAAAGATTACAGAATCACAGAATCACAGAATGTCTAGCTTGGAAGAGACCTACAAGATCGCCGAGTCCAACCTCGGACCTAACACTAACAAGTCCTCTACTAAACCATATCCCTAAGCTCTACATCTAAACGTCTTTTAAAGACCTCCAGGGATGGTGACTCAACCACTTCCCTGGGCAGCCTATTCCAGTGCCTAACAACCCTTTCTGTAAAGAAGTTTTTCCTAATATCCAATCTAAACCTCCCCTGGCGCAACTTAAGCCCATTCCCCCTCATCCTGTCACCAGGCACGTGGGAGAACAGACCAACCCCCACCTTGCTACAGCCTCCTTTCAGGTACCTGTAGAGTGCGATAAGGTCGCCCCTGAGCCTCCTCTTCTCCAGGCTAAATAGTCCCAGCTCCCTCAGCCGCTCCTCATAAGACTTGTTCTCCAGACCCCTCACCAGCTCCGTCGCCCTTCTCTGGACTCACTCAAGCACCTCCATGTTCTTCTTGTAGTGAGGGGCCCAAAACTGAACACAGTACTCGAGGTGCGGCCTCACCAGAGCCGAGTACAGGGGGACAATCACATCCCTGGACCTGCTGGTCACACTGTTTCTTATGCAAGCCAGGATGCTGTTGGCCTTCTTGGCCGCCTGAGCACACTGCTGGCTCATATTCAGCCGACTGTCAACCAAAACTCCCAGGTCTTACTCTGCCAGGCAGCTCTCCAACCACTCAACTCCCAGCCTGTAGCTCTGCTTGGGGTTGTTGTGCCCCAGGTGCAGAACCCGGCACTTGGCCTTGTTGAACTTCATACCGTTGGCCTCGGCCCATTGGTCCAGCCTGTCCAGATCATCTTACAGAGCCTTCCTACCCTCGAGCAGGTCGACACACGCACCTAACTTGGTGTCGTCTGCAAAATTACTGAGGGTGCACTCAGTCCCCTCATCCAGATCATCGATGAAGATGTTAAAGAGGACTGGGCCCAGTACCGAGCCCTGGGAGACTCCACTAGTGACCGGCCTCCAACTGGATTTGACTCCATTCACTAAGACTCTCTGGGCCTGGCCATCCAGCCAGTTCTTAACCCAACGAAGCGTGCGCCAGTCCAAGCCATGGGCAGCCAGTTTCCTGAGGAGAATGCTGTGGGAAACGGTGTCAAATGCCTTACTGAAGTCAAGGCAGACCACATCCACAGCCTTTCCCTCATCCACTAAGCGTGTCACCTTGTCATAGAAGGAGATCAGGTTCGTCAAGCAGGACCTGCCCTTCATAAATCCATGCTGACTAGGCCTGATCGCCTGCTTGCCCTGTAACTGCCGCATGATGACACCCAGGATAATCTGCTCCATGAGCTTCCCTGGCACTGATGTTAAACTAACAGGCCTGTAGTTCCCCGGGTCTACCCTCCGGCCCTTCTTGTAGATGGGCATCACGTTTGCTAGCCGCCAGTCAACTGGGACCTCCCCCGATAGCCAGGACTGCCGATAAATGATGGAAAGCGGCTTGGCCAGCTCTTCTGCCAGTTCTCTCAGTACCCTCGGGTGGATCCCATCCGTCCCCATCGACTTGCGTACATCCAAGTGCTGTAGCAGGTCGCCAACCATCTCCTCGTGGATTGTGGGGGCCACATTCTGCTCCCCATCGCCTTCCACCAGCTCAGGGTACTGGGCGTCCAGAGAGCAACTGGTTTTGCTGCTAAAGACTGAGGCAAAGAATGCGTTAAGAACCTCGGCTTTATCCTCATCTCTGGTAACATTATGATGTGTTTGTCCTTCTCATGTAATTTAGTCCCCCAAATCTGCCCTTGAGCATTTTTTCTTTCACTTGAGATTGTCTCAAAAGTGTATAAGCAGCCTCCTGCTCATATTACTCAATTTTTTATTTTCATGTACAACAACAATAATTTAAACCATACTTTTCCCACCAAAGTTTCCACCGCTACCTTCTTTCCTGGCTATTGCCGATTGCAAAATCCATCCTGTGTCACTGAAACTTGTGTTTCATCTTCAGGCACGTAGTCCTATCTGTAAACCTATCAGAAAGGTGTAGAATTTACCAACTTCTGTATATCAGTACATCTGTTGAGGTAACAGGTACACTGAAGCTCTTATGTATCCTACCTCACTTAATGCAATGTACTTTTCCTTTGCCCAGCTGGGAACACTGGTCCAACCCACAACTATTCACTATGCTACAACCAACACCCTTTTTATAACTCACTACTCACCTCTCATCAGTCCTCTCTAATCCTCTCCACCAGTTCTTCATCTACCAAAAAATGGTACTTGCTCTCATTCTGAAGGGCCTTTCATGGTCTCTTTCCTCAGCCTACCATCTCTCATTCTGCATTAAGTTATTAATTCTTGCCTTCTGCCAGCTTCCAACATATCTATCAAACTTTCAGGCAAGTATCTTTCACATTCCAATGATTTGGAATCTTACAATTGGTAAAAGCACCTCAAAAATCAGCAATACAGACCATCTTTAGCAATTGACCCTTTAATTCATTTTCACTATCAAACCCACAATGGAAGTTGACAGTTTCTAGTCTATCAGTGCCCAAGACACTGCCTATCATGCTCATTGACATAGTCCTCCACCTCACCATACTTTGCCAGTTTACATCCAGAAAGTCTGTCATTTCACATTTTTGATTCAGCCTTGTGGATCAGGAACCAATCCTTTAGCTCGATTTGTACAACTTAACCCCTGAATTAGAAGATAATTCAGACTTCTAAATACTACAACACTACAAAAATTCAGCCACTAAGGGACACAAACAAGTTTCAGCATAATTTTGCATTCACATATTTGCTTGTCCTTATTTGCTCCTTTCCTCTCCAACAGTATATAGATTTCCATGCACTGTTCCATGATACTAGACTGTTTTATGAATCTCCTGTACATCTGATATAGTATATCTAAAATATTTTGTCCATATGATCACTTGTTCTGACACCATTTGAGTACCTACCTTAGTAAAATTATTCAAGTGACCTAGTTTTCTCATATTTGAAATGCCTTGTAATTTGGCCACATTTTGAAGAATCTCTCTCATATTATCACAGGGTTCTGAAAAAAAAAAAAAAAAGTTATTAGTAGACAATTAAAAAAATAGAAATCTAAACATGCATTCAACATGTAGTTTCCAAAGGTATTTTGCTGATCTTAATTAAGGATGCAGATAATTTTCCTTCAAGAAATATCAATTGGATTTACATCTAGAACCAAAGCTAGCTATACCCGAGTTCTCTCAAATAAGTGCTAAATCACATGGAGGAGAGAGATTTCTAATTCAAATAAGATTTTAACCAATATATTCGATTTACAATTGGCAAAAATATCGATTTAATGATTCAAATTCCAGTCCTAGCATCTCATAACTGAACAGACTTCTTCATAATTCCCCTGTAATTTAAAGACAAATAGTAAACAAAGAAGTAAAAAGACAGCATTTTCCTACCACACTACATGATTATATTTTTTCCCCTCCCCAAACAAAGGGTCAGTAGGACTTCTGCTTTCCATGTTAACCTCTGTATACAATCACCCTAAATTTACTAGAGGGCTGGGAATTTCCAGTTATATGAGAAGTGAACTAAAAAGTATGCAAGGTGACTGGGAACTTATTATCCTCACCTTCTTCCTAAGGATACACAATTCACAGAATCACAGGATCACAGAATTTCTAGGTTGGAAGAGACCTCAAGATCATCGAGTCCAACCTCTGACCTAACACTAACAGTCCCCACTAAACCATATCCCTAAGCTCTACATCTAAACGTCTTTCAAAGACCTCCAGGGATGGTGACTCCACCACTTCCCTGGGCAGCCCGTTCCAATGTCTAACAACCCTTTCAGTAAAGAAGTTCTTCCTAAGATCCAACCTAAAATTCCCCTGGCGCAACTTAAGCCCATTCCCCCTCATCCTGTCACCAGGCACGTGGGAGAACAGACCAACCCCCACCTCGCTACAGCCTCCTTTGAGGTACCTGTAGAGAGCGATAAGGTCACCCCTGAGCCTCCTTTTCTCCAGGCTGAACAATCCCAGCTCCCTCAGCCACTCCTCGTAGGACTTGTTCTCCAGGCCCCTCACCAGCTTCGTCGCCCTTCTCTGGACTCGCTCAAGCACCTCGATGTCCTTCTTGTAGCGAGGGGCCCAAAACTGAACACAGTACTCGAGGTGCAGCCTCACCAGAGCCGAGTACAGGGGGACAATCACTTCCCTGGACCTGCTGGTCACACTGTTTTTAAACAGGCCAGGATGCTGTTGGCCTTCTTGGCCTCCTGAGCACACTGCTGGCTCATATTCAGCCAACTATCAACCATCACTCCCAGGTCCTTCTCTGCCTGGCAGCTCTCCAACCACTCATCTCCCAGCCTGTAGCTCTGCTTGGGGTTAGTGCGCCCCAGGTGGAAGACCCGGCACTTGGCCTTGTGGACCTTCATGCAGTTAACCTCAGCCCATTGGTGCAGCCTATCCAGATCATCTTACAGAGCCTTCCTACCCTCGAGCAGATCGACACACGCACCTAACTTGGTGTCATCTGCAAACTTACTGAGGGTGCACTCCATCCCCTCATCCAGATCATCGATGAAGATGTTAAAGAGGACTGGCCCCCGTACCGAGCCCTGGGGGACTCCACTAGTGACCGGCCTCCAACTGGATTTGACTCCATTCACCACAACTCTTTGGGCCCGGCCATCCAGCCAGTTCTTAACCCAACGAAGCGTGCGCCAGTCCAAGCCATGGGCAGCCAGTTTCCTGAGGAGAATGCTGTGGGGAACGGTGTCAAATGT
>JAACYP010029649.1:0-12925 GCA_011076525.1 Nettapus auritus
TCCCCACACTCTTAAGCTTGTTCCTTCTGCTTCTTCATCAGCTCCCTCAGCTGCTCGATCTGGGTAGTCACGCTGCTCTTGGCGGTACCGCCCATGGCAGTGTACTGCTCCACGCTGTTGACAAAGTTGAAGACCTGGGAGACATCGCTGCTGAACTGGGGGCTGGGAGGCAAAGAGAAGAGGTGTCAGTACAGGGTGCTGGTTGCTGGCTTTACTTGTTCAGTGCCTGCAGAGAGGATAAGGGAGTGGAGGCTGAGCCTTATTCCAAGGGAAAAGGCTCCGACTGCTCTGCCTCTGCTCTGGCAGTGCTGGACAGGAGCAGCTCATGGTAGACTAGAGTCAGCTTCAAGGGGAGAGTGAGAAGGCTGGGAGCCAAACTCCTCTGGAGTGCTGTTGCCTCCAGGTCAAGGCATGAGCAGCTTCTAGGGCCTCCCTCTGCTGCCCATGCCCTCCTTGAGTTCAGTTGTAATGCTGTTGTCCCCCTTCAGTTATTACAGGCTTGGCAGTAGCAGCACTGATATCGACTGGGGAGACTGGGAAGATATTCGGGGTGCTGTCAGGCCTGGCCCATTTGGGGAAGGGCATCATAAGAAAGCCCATACAAAGCCAGGCTGATGCCTGCCTTCTGAGGGGAGATGTGGCAAAGTGATAGTGATACAAACTTGATGCTCTTCAGGTCCTCCAGGCTGAGTTTATTGATGGTGATGCCCTTGCTCTCGGCAAGGTGGACGGCCTTCCCCGATGCAGTGTGGGCTTGTCTGAATGGCACCTGCAATGAAAGTAAAGTCCAGAGTCAAGTGACTAGGCACCTGGGCTGCAGATTCAGGCAAGAAAGAATGTGTTCTCATTTTCCTTTGCTGGCTGGATTTTACTTAGAGCAATGCAACATGAAGTTCTGTTTGTTCACCCATAGTGATCATCACCTGGGGACAGAACAGAAGGCCTCATCTCAGGCCCTCACTGAGCAGTATTCTCCATCTAAAGAAGTCACAGCTCCAGGTCTCCCTCCTGTACTTACTCCTTTGCGAACCAAGTAGAGAGCCAGGTCAGTAGACAGCATCTCAGGGGTCAGAGCCTTCTCCATGTTCTCCTTGCTGATCTGTAGAGAGGAGGGTCAGAGGGAGACATGATCATCATCTGCTCCTCCTTGGGGAGCCATTAGTGGTCACACTGAGGGGACCTCATTGCCAAAGGACCAGGATCTCCAAGGACCCCTTCTGCAGGCTAACCCCCAGATGTAAGTGTACCCGAGCTGCTGCTGTGGTGGGGGCATAAGGAGCTGTATGAGTGAGCAAGAGGCTTCATCTTAGGATCAGTGTATTGCTCCTGTGGCTGTGCTATGCAAGGAATGTGTCCCACAACCATGTGCAATGGTGAGAGGCTGAAGCCTTACCTGGAGGGTAGAGATCACCCCAGTGGCAACCTGGAGCACAGCAGTCAGGGTGTCCACAACATCAAAGACAGCCTCCTTGTCTTCCTGCGTGAGAACACGGATACACATCACCGTTAGATGGCCTGATGGAGCCCAAAACCCCAGCAACAGGCAGTCCGTCCAGCAGAGGAGGCAGCACGTCATCTCAGGGTCTACCACTGGGGTGGGGTGTGAGATGTAGCGCACAGTGCTTAAGCCACGTTTTCTATCATCCAGCATGCAAGCAGGGCCTTTGCAGGGCAATGCAGTGCAAGAGCCTGCTCCCGAGCCAAAGACAGCTGTGCCAGTACAGAGAAACTGACTGAAGCCTAACATGCGTTTTACCTGCAGGTCCTTGTTGTAGGTGCTTGGAAGTCCTTTGAGAACCATGAGAATTGAAGCCAGCTGCAATGAGAAACAGGCAAGGCAGTTAGCTACCACAGAGAAGCTCCTTGCCCCAGCAGAAGGTCAGAGCCCACACTGGGCACAATTCTTTTTTTATAACACAGGCACGAAGGAAGATACTTCAGCCCCAAAATGAGCAGCTTCCCAATCCCCCTTCTTTCTTTAGCACACTCACCCGTCCAAAGACACGTCCAGCCTTGCTGCGGATCAGTTCCAGGCTATCAGGGTTCTTCTTCTGAGGCATCAGGCTGCTGCCAGTGCTGAAAGAAAGATGTCTGCAGTGTAACGGGGAGCAAGGCCCCAGTCTCTACAGACTAAGGTCATGCAGCAGGCTGGCCTAGCCCTTTGGAAGTAATGTGAATGCCACCCTGTTGACTAGCCCCTAATCTCGGTGTAGGAAAGCAGTGAAGCGAGTGCTTGGAGTTTGCTATGTGTGCCAAAGCAGAGCCTTTGTTTTTGCAGTCTTGTCTGGAACTACTACCCAGTGCTGCCTCTCACAGAGAAGAGAAAACAGAGGCCCTCTGGAGGTGGCATCAACAGGCAAAAATGTTTCTGTGGCCTTGGGGAGGCAGGGCTGTGGTTGTGCCTCCCTGAGAGACGGGAAGTCGGTTATGATGTTACCAGTCAGAAATCAGTGATCCTTAATGAGGAATGCTCACCCTTAGCCTGCCTTTCTGCCAGTCTTTGTGGTCTGGGGAGTTGATTTGTGTTTCAGCCTTGTGCAGCAGGGAGCCCCCCAGCTCTGTCTCATTCTCTTGGATGGGGAGAAGGGAGGAGCAGAGGCTGAGGGAAGGACTGTCTGCCCAGGGACCAGCACCTACCTGAAGGCATCAGAGAGAGTCAGAAAGCCAAACTCGCTGGTGCTGTAGATGATGAGATCTTCAGCCATCTTGCTAAGGTGGATCATCAGCAGGGTGGCAAAAGAGAGGAATTCCACTGCAGAAAGGGCAAGAAGTCAGGAGGTGAACGGGGCATTGGTTTGCTCAGCAACCCAGGGAGCCCTGACTGGAGCTTAGGCCCATGCAAAGAGTTTCTGTGTGGTTATTTTCCCAGTGAGGGATTTCAGTCCCCTTATTAATAGGGTTAACTGGGAAGGCCTCCAGAGCCTGCTTCTAACAAGGTGGAGGGAAGAAGCGATGGAGTCGTGCTTACCCACAAAGTCTCTCTCACTAATGGCATCCATGCTGTTCAGGCTGATGGAAGTAAAGTCCAGCTCTGTAAGGAAAGAGGTGGACAGAGCAGTCAGGGTTGGCACGGCTAGAGCTTGAAGGCAGCAGGTAGCTCCAGCCTGCAGGTGACTGTGAGCCCTTGAGTAGCCCCAGGAACATCAACATGCTGAAGTTTTATGCTGCATAGAGCCTTCGCTATTAGGCCTAGGCGACTATTATGCAGCAGTGCCAGTTGTTCCTGTTCCCACCTCACAGACATGGTCGGGATCTTTGCAGTAGAAAAGCCCATATGAATCATTTGCTCTTGGTCCAATGTTACAGAACAGGAGAGTGCTCCAGGACTCCACCTGTCATTGCTTCCCCCCCTCCCAGCCACTTCAAGTAGAGCCATGCCACCCTGTCACAGGCAGACATTACCACTACGCAGCATCTCTCTGTCAATGTCCAGGGGGTTGCCAGCCAGAGCACCGCTGCCAGGGAAGAGAGAAACAGAAGTCACATATAACATCCTGTGAACCCCAAGCAAAGCTGTGCAGGGAAGAGAACTCTCAAGATTTCAGAGAGCCAAGTAATGGCCAGGGATTACACATAAAGTCGGCTGTTACCTTCCCAGGGGCAGGACGTTGATCCTCCTCTTCACCTCTCCCAGGCGCTCAGAGTCACGGGTCAGTGCAACAGCATGGCTTTGAAGGGACATGAGAGAGAGAAAGCATCTGAAGTCAGAAACTGTCACAGTGGGACTGAATATGGGGATGTCTTGTGGCAGGTTTCAGGGTTAGCTGAGGCAGGACTAGCTCTGCACCTCCAGAGGATGGTGGGTGGCTGGGCTGCAGCTGAGCTGAGCTGAGAAGGCTCCCTAGAGCTGAGTGTGAAAGGTGGTTACCTGAGCAAGAACTGGCTCCATCTGATGGGCTGAGCCTTCTGCAGGTGGGTGTAGCCAGGCAAGATAACATCAATTTCCCTGCATGTGAAAGGAGAAAAAGAGGTGAGCAGCCCCTGTCAGTGTAAGGACAGCATACATCAGGCTATATCCCCAGCATACATTAGGCTAAGAAGAATGTCTCTGTGAAGTGAAGTGTGGAGAAAGAGGGGCTGTTGTCTTTCTCTGTTATCCCAGACCGCCTGTAACTTCCCCTGCAGAAGACCTTGCTACTGCACCTGGTTGGTCTTGCAGTCAAAGAACAAGCCTAGGAGTCTCCTGTCCTGGTGAGGCTGAGGCCACTGACTTGGGAAAGGACTTACATGGCAGCACGTTCCACCAGGGTCTTAATGAGCTGCAGCAGGTGAGTGGAGATGACCGAGAGGGAATTCTTCATGAACAACTTCAAGTCAGTCACAACCTGGACAAGATTGGCCACAGTCAGTTGAAGGAGAATGTGGCTTATATCGTGAGCTTATTTTGTCACTGTAAAATAACTTGTTCTGTGTGATGGGAAGGCACAACTTCCTCTTATAAAATGTGTCCTTGGTCATTCTGACATGATAATGTCACTCTATCTTCCTCTCGAGGAAGAGAGCTAAAGGCTTCTCTGGTCAGAATTCTCATGAAGTGTTGAGGGGGAGGAGTAAAAGGGCAAAAACAAGTGGTTCTGTACATACCTGTTCATTCCTGCTTCTTCCAGTGTGCAGCTTTCCAGCAATATCACCAATCAGCTCCTGAGGACAACAGGAAGACTTCCATCAGTGTCTGTATTCTAAGCAGGACACCCCCCACAAGAGCAGACTTCCTCCCAGCCTGGAAGGGACTCAGCTCTAGGATTCTGTAAGTAGCTATGGGATCTCTTTGGGAAAGGGCAGCTTTGGGTTCCGTGCACATACAGGGCCTCTTCCACAAGAGGGGACTTGGACAGTCTTGACTACAGAATCAGTACCAGAATCAGTTGCTGAGGACTGTTATAGTGGGACAGAGGCACATGCACTTAGGGTCAGGCAGATCTAGCTAGAGAGGGACAGGAAGAAGTTAGAGGACCAAACCTTCAGTCTGCGTTCGTTGGCAGTGTGGATATCCTCATCACTTTGTTTCACCACAAAGACTCCCTTAGACCATTCCTCAGAGATCTACAAACAGCAGCAGAAACAGTCAGTCCCTATTGAGTGGGGGCTGTAGGTGTCCCCAGCAAATACCACCTTCTGCCATCCTAAAGGAAGTCACAAATCCAGTATTGCTGTTCTGTCCCCATATTCTATATTGCACTTGGTGGGATTCATGTTTTACACCCTTGCTGACCCTGCAATGTTCTGTCCATAGGAGGACTTAAGCGTTGCAATGAGAAAGCGAGCTGAAATGTCCGTCGTTGCTGTAGCATTGTCCACAAAGATTTTCCTATACAAACATTGTATAGACTCCCCATTGTCCATGGCGGGTGAGCAACAACAATGGATATTTCTAAAAAGTGCTTAGCTGCTGACTCCTCTTCACCCCTATACAATGCTATGCATTGCCTTCTACTAACCCAGGCAGCCAGACACAAAAGGATCCCAAGCGCCAGCGGAAAAAGAATATTCCTAATTCACACTGAAACAATTCCTCGGGAATGTTCAGTTTGAAGAGGATGGGGCCAGGTCACGCTGAGCACATCTCACCGAGGCACCAGCCTTCCATAATGTGCGCTCACAGAGGGCTCACTGGGGCTGCAGGCTCTCATTGCTGGCTTTTTGGCTGGTTCACATCCTGCTGCCTGGCTTTGCTGCCTTTAGCCAGATGGAATCTGAGCATCCATCCCCTGCCCAGAGTGTCTCTCAGAGTACCAAGACTACAGAGGACAATACGCATGGGCCTCTCCAGTTCTGCCTGATTTAGGGCAGCATTCCCTTTCAGTAAAAGGCTGAACACACGTGACAGTTTATGAAGGAAATAAATACCTTTTCCAGGCCACTCAGGATCTTCTCCAGCTCAGTTTTAGTTAGGATCCCAGCCTTCTCCAGGGCTTTGGCATAAGCCATGCTCCCCTGGATATCAACTTCAGACAGCCTCTGGTCATAGGCAATGGAAGAGTTGAGCATCTCCATGATGGGATCTGTGCTTCCACTGAATCTTCCTCCCCAAAGTTTATCTCCCTGTGAAAGAGGAAGAGGCAAATTAAAGAGGCATAGTAACTTCTATTAAAGTTCTAAGGACAATGTAATATCCATTGAGCTCATTATCCAACACAGAGAGCAAGCTCAGCTATGTTCTTTCAGTGCAGTAGCACTGACCAGAAGAGCCCCTGGACTTTATGACCTTTGACAGTTGCTTTAAGAGGTGGAGAACAAGTTATTGTTGCTAGCCCTTGAGCGGAGCAGGTCAGGCTCAGGAGTCCTCCAAGATACTTTACCCCTGCAGGACTCTGGAAGGAGTTTGGCTTGGCCCTGAAAACAAATATCAGGGCATACGGTGCAAGAGCAGCATGTATCTAGCTTTTAAGGCTGCTTCTTGTCACTGACCACCTGATAGTCTAATAGCAGGGAAAAAAATAAGCAGTCATAGGGAATATAGTAAAAGCTACTATCCTCTATTATTTGGAGTTAGTCCATTGTTGTTGTGCTAAGGAGATTTTTCTGTTTGACAAATAGCTATGGGCCGGCACAAGCTGCGTTATCAAGAGTTTGAAGTTACAGCGTAAGCATCTCCTGAGTCCATGATGTGCTTGCAAGCTTTGGCATAAAAGTTAGCATAAAGTCAGCTATGGTACTGACTCTAGACTGGAGTCTGGGTACCTTTTGGCACCAGGAACATTCAGAAAAATAAGTCAAACACAAAAATGGTTTTAAAATACATAGAAATAACTTTTTTTTTTTCCGTATCCAAACCAAGATTATTTACTACCCAATTCCCGCCATGCATCGCAGCATGGTTTTTAAAGCTTTTTCACTAGTGTTTCAGCAACTGAATGGATTCACTAGCTAAGAGCCATCAGATTTTTGTTTATCTGAGTAGGACAGCTCCTAAAGCCCTAACTCTGGCAAACCTTCATGGAAATAGATAGGGATGTTACTTGTGCAGAAACCTTAAAACTAATTCAGAATTTCAAATGCATCTCTCCAGCATCAGCAGGCATAAAGAAGAAATAGAACATTTAAAGGAAGGCCCTAAATATAGTTGCCATTGCAGAGTAGATAATTGCTAATCTGCTCGATTTTTAAGCACCCCATCAATCTCTTCTCATGCTGTACATTATAACTACCATGGACAGCAAAAAGCTGGCTGGGACAGTTGCAAACTAATCTGTGCTGGGGTTTTATCAGTCAGCCAAAGCACTGTTGAGTAACCTTAGAAACTTTTCCCCCCCCGTAGAGACTGTCTCCACATCTCAACAACGTGCCTGAGTGGACAGCAGGCAAAGGCCTACAGAGGTAAGTATTGCACATGTTTTTTCATATCTTTGCAGCAGCTTTGTCAGCAAGCTGAGGGGAGGGAGAATGGGGAAAAAAAAAAAAAGTCTGAATTCAAGAAGTGTTAGAGGTCATCCATGTGGACACAGTGCTTACAGGAGTACAGCATATGGGATATCACATTAAAAGCCAGTTCCCGAGGGTAAGCACTTCAATGGGGAACTGCTCTGTCTAGGCATATCTTCAGTATTATGGGTTTCCACCAAATTAAAGGTGGATAGGCAGGAACATTGCAACAGATACATTTGCAATAAAGAAATCAAAACTGAAGGATTAATTTTAGCTAGTTACAGGGCTCTGATCAGAGAAGGAAGTGGCTACAGCCTGACACTGATGGACACTGGTGCACAGCCAACAGCAGGGTAAGCCAGGGCTGTAGGAGCTGCTCCAAAGGCAGGAAGCACGAGTCACTAGGACAACTAGTCACAGAAACCGAAAACGCAGCTTTGGTACAGAGAAGTATTTACACAAGCTTTTGTGAAGTACCTGCCTAACCACAGGTCAGCAGGAACGAGCTGCGGGGGCTATCGCAATCTGTCCTAGGTAGAGGGAAGAGCCCGAAGGAAAAGGCAGGCTGCGCTGCCAGAGACTCTGGTTTTAGCAAAGCGGAGCTCGCGTTAGACGGAACACCCCAGGAACCCCCCGAAGTAAAAAAGCACAGCTCACCCTCACCTCGGATGCCATCTCAGAGGATGTTTTGCTCGCGTGTGCGGCGATCCCGGCACCTGGTGCGACCTGCGGAACAGCAAGGCTCAGCTCTGCTCCAGCCCCGCGGTGGGACAGGACCCCGGGACCCCCGCTGCCCACCCGGCCCCGCTCACCGTGTCCGCAGTGCAGCCGCGGTGGCTCCGTGCTCCCTGTCCCTGTCGCCCCGCTTTTACCCTCCTCGGAGCCGGGCTGGGGCGGCTCGTCCCGCCCCGTCGGGGCGGAGTGGCCCCATGGCCGGCCCCCACCCCGCCGCCCCCTCCCCTCGAACCACCCCGCAGCACCGGGGTGTTTCTGCTTTGCCTTCCCCAGGCTGCTGCCACGGCATTTTTTTACTTGTCTGTGCGCTCAGAGGTGTTTGGGGGAGCGCAGGAAGCGCATCCCTTGGTCCCCTTTGGGGTTGTTCTTCCCTTTAAGCAGCCCTGTTGTCACAAGACCGTAGGATAATTCAGGTAGGAAGGGACCTTAGTCCAGCTGTCTTCTCTATGCTCTTTTCTCAGTAGTACCATTCATCCCCTTTACTAGTTAAAGAGCAAGTCTAGGGCGCAGTGGGATTGCAGGATTAGGGTGTGCTGGTTTCTGTAACAGAGGGGACACAGATGGGGTGCCTCTGCTTTCATCAGGCTTGGCTGCCTCTGGCTTCCCTACCCAAAGGGATAAGTACCTTTTGCAGCTGGGTTTCCAGAGCACTGCCTTCAGCATCAGTCCAGAACAAGGTTCAAACTCTCCGTCTGAATTTGTACCCAACTCTTAATTCACTGCTTCTCCACCACTTTCCCTCGTGATCATTTTTTTCTAGGAAGATGAGCCCATTCCCTTTAGGACCTGCAGACACGCACAGCATCACGCTGCCTACACTGGAAAAACTTCTTTGAACCATTTTGTTGCCGGGTTCATTCCTTCCTCTTCTGAATTCCCTCATGTTCAGTATTTCTCTCATCTTGTTGATCGTTTATGAGTGTCTTTGCCCTTATGGCAGGCTTTGGCAAGAGGCTGCTGGGAAGCTGGCAAACGGTAAGCACTACACTTACATCCAGAATGGATCGGAGACAGGGAAAGGCTTTATCTCTTGGAATCTGTGATATGGGCTCAAGATTGGCTATGAGGAACATGCACAACATGCAAAGATCGTACCTCCTCCTGTCTGAAGACACAATACGGAGGTTGCCCAAAGGGATAAAAGGTAGGAGGAAGATGCCCAAGGCACTGCAGTCAGGAGGGCTTAGAGTGCACCCAGCCGGTCCTGGCACCTCTCCCGGAGACACCTCATTTTTGACCCACAGGGCCAGATGTGGGAAGGGAAGATGTGGCACTGTGTGGCACTTCCAGAGTTCCCCAGTATCTGCTTTGCTAGATGAGCTGTATGTCATTAAGCACCCTGTGTATGTGTGATATGTGACAACTTCGATTTTTAAATATCACCTGTATTTAAACAGTTACATGGTTAAATATAACAGTGAAAGCTCTGGTTTCTGCTCTACTACTTCCAGGATTATTTTTATTTTTTTTTCCACTTATCTGTACATGCCTCCCTCTGTAACACGAGGTATAGAAATAGCTGAAGAATCCCAATGACATTAGTTTGTGTTACCGCTGGTGAAGAGGGGTCTGGAGGGACACATTTGGGTATCGCTGTCTCAAATTCACGGTTAGTGCCTGCAGGGGACGTTGCAGTCACACAAATGCATCTGTTCTCGCTACTCTTTTGTGACAGCAGAGAAGTTGTTTCTTCGATTGGAAGCTAGGGGGCAGAACGACCAGGGATAATGATGTGTTTAGGAGAGAAAATACTCAGTGGGGCTTTTTCAGAGTGTAAAAGTAGGTTAGAGATCTTTTCCTTGTGGTGACCCAGTGAAGGGTCATTATACTACTTTGTGTAATGTTTCATGTGCCCTATGTAGGTTTTTTATCTGCTTGGGTGCCAGATCAGAGTTACATAGCCATCTGCTGAGACTTTCAGTAGTTCATGAGCAGCCTACGTGTCAGACTGTACGTCTAAAAGGACAGTGTATGAATTCATAGAATAGAATAGAATCATTGAGGTTGGAAAAGCCCTCCAAGATCATCCGGTCCAACCATCCCCTTACTACCAATGTCACCCACTGAACCATATCCCCAAGCACCACGTCCAGCCTTTCCTTGAACACCCCCAGGGACGGTGACTCCACCACCTCCCTGGGCAACCCGTCCCAATGCCTGACTGCTCTTTCTGAGAAATGTCTCCTCATTTCCAACCAGAACCTCCCCTGGTGCAACTTGAGGCCATTCCCTCTAGTCCTATCATTAGTTACCTGTGAGAAGAGGCCAACCCCCAGCTCCCCACAGGTTCCTTTCAGGTAGTTCTAGAGAGCAAAGAGGTCTCCCCTGATCCTCCTCTTCTCCAGACTAAAAACACCCCCAGTTCCCCCAGCTGGTCCTCACAGGACTTGTGTTCCAGGCCCTTCACCAGCTTCATAGCCCTTCTCTGGACATGCTCCAGGGCCTCGATGTCCTTCTTGTAGTGAGGGGCCTAAAGCTGAACACAGCACTTGAGGTGCGGCCTCAGCAAAGCAGAGTACAGGGAGATAATCACCTCCCTGGTCCTGCTGGCTATGCAATTCCTGATACATGCCAGGATTCTTGGCCTAAGTGCCTTCCTGTCATCTGTCATGGAGCAGGATTTAAAGCCCAAGTTACTCCTGTGTAGTGTCCAAGACACTGATCCTTCTGTGGATGAAGTTCTATCATAGAACTTCTGTGATAAGGGACAGGGTTTTAAAAACCCAGCTCACAATGACTCATAGTAGGGTGATAGTGAAAGTCTAAAGATATTCTGGGTCACAGTCTCCTGTAATGTCTGTGGGGCTCCAGAGACCTTCACAGTTCTCTCCCAGTCTAAGTTATTCTGTGATTTTTAAGACAAGGGTGGATGGGTGGGAAGTACCAGTGATTATGAACTACTTATTTAAGTAGGAGACCGAGATGTGATAATCTGCTAAAACCCCTGTTTTGCTTTCAACTTGGCAGGGCCCTGTGTCACTCAGCACCAGCTATGAGGAGCAACGCCAGACACTCATTGATGGGAGCAAGAGGAAATCTGTTTGGCTGAGGCTCTTAAGGTACAGAGCAATAGCAGAGCAATAGCTAGAAGATAAGAGTCAGGGAAAGGGAGACTGTTGGCACAAATTGAGAAACTTTATGGCAGGGAAGAAAAGAGCTGTGAGCTGGAAATGGGGAGCTAATCCTTCTTCTGACTCCATTGGTGTTGGGTATTGGTGTCACCTCTCCCTCTTTTGCACCTTCCCCGTATCAGCTAAGTTGCATAAATGATTTCCTACCTCATCTAGCCTGTCTAGAGAGTGAGACACAAGTGACAAAATAGAAATAGAGAAGGAAGTAACAGAGCAAACACAAAGGAGGTTTATGGACCAGTGATTGAAATGTGGTGTTCTTTAAATACCAGGAGAATAGATCAGGTGTAGGGCCAGAGTACGGGGAGACCAGGGGTAGAAGGAAATGTTGAAGAAAGGGAAGTTTCTGTTGCTGGTGCTTGTCCTCCATATTTAAAGCATTAATGCCACAAAGGTAGGATGAAAGCACGTTGTGTCTCCTGGGGCACTTCGTTAATGGCAGGAGATTTGTCTCACAGCGCTTCGCACTGTCCTGTCTATGTGAGAGCCCTTAAACATGGTGAGGCAATGCTTGTGCTACTCCCGTTACCTACGTGTGCTGCGGAGTCTTGCAGTACTCTGAGTCAATAATGTGCTGCTGTATCAGCATGGAGGGCAGGGTGCTGAGCAAACCACCAGCTTTAAAACGCTGTGACAAAAAAAAGAAATTGCCCATGACAACAAGCACTATTGTGCTGTGAATTCCAGGTTCAAGCTGTTTTAGAGTTTAATGAAATTTGCCCCGCCTTCCCTATAGAAACTGCCTTTCAATTGAGTAGCAGTCATTCCAAACAGAAATCACTGCAGAACAGTAATGGGAAGTAATGTTGCAAATACTTGTTCAGCCAAGTATTTTCCCCATAAGAATGACACAAGATTGCTGCACTTTGATTCCTCAGGTAATGCTTTTCCTGATCTTTGTTCTGATTTCATTTCAGTAAGGGCAGGCAAGAAGCTGGTAAATGATTTGTAAGAGTCAGCCAGCAACACCTGCCTGTTTTCAAGCACTCTGCCCCCAGCTGCTTGGCCTGGCTTGCAGAAAGGAAAGTGCTTGGTCATGGACAGTGCAGCCCCTGTGCTTCAGTGTAAACCAGAGCTAAAGGTGGGTTGTGATGGATATGGAAGAGCTGTGGGTTGACCTGCTGGGCATGTCCTGCCTAAGATGAAGCATGTTGCAGTGCCAGGTGCTGAGGAGGTTTTTCCCTGCCAGGGGGCAGGCTGGCTGGCACACATAATCCTAGGAGGAGGGCAGTGACAGCTGGTGATGTGGCGTGTGTTGCAGGTGCTGTACCAAGTGTCTTGCTTTGTGAACACCCCCAAGTCACCCGGTGTAACCTAGTCTGGCACCACGAAATGGAGCCTTGTGTAGTGTGCACTTGCTCCAATCATTTGCAGTTCTGATGTAGACAGACCCCCCTGCTACCCTTTAAGTACCAGCGCCCTAGAGCTCCCCATCCTAGAAGAGCTCCCCTGCCAGGGAAAATATTCCCAATTCTTTCGCAGCACTGACCAGTTCCCCAAGCCTCAGAAGGGCTGAGGAAGCCCAGCTCAATCTTGCCCCCTTAGAAGCAAAACGCAAGACAGGAGTTTCAGTGAACTACAATACACCACAGTGTTTATTAACTCTGCATTAGTGTGATAAGCACAATGCTGCATCCACGGGAAATCTCCCCACACTCTTAAGCTTGTTCCTTCTGCTTCTTCATCAGCTCCCT
>JAACYP010029656.1:0-11625 GCA_011076525.1 Nettapus auritus
GAAAAGCCCACCTGATAAACACGTGGCTCAGAGGCTGGTGCCAACACAGATACGTTTTTTTTTATTATTTCTTTTTTTTTATTTATTTATTTTTGACCATGAACTGCTTTACAGAATCACAGAATCATCTAGGTTCTTCCCCCTGAAGCTCACTTTGGTTACCGCAATGTTTTTTTTCTGGGTATTTCTGTGGCCCAGTCTTCTATGAAAGTAACATGCAGCATTTTCTCTTCCTGCCCTTCCCTGGTCACCGTGGAACTGGCAAAGTCGGCAGTGACGAGATGATGCTGGAGCCAAGGAAGAGCCAGCTGCAGAAAGCAAAGAGCAGATCTGAAGAGATGAGGGAAGCCTGGAAAACTCTGGCTTCCACCTTGTGCAGCTCCTCCCCCGCCTTTCGTTCCACACGTGTTGCTCCACCTTGCTATTCAATAAACTTTGCCATCTAGTCGGCGTCTTTGTTGTCATAGAAGGACAGAATCACTGAGGATGAAAAAGACCTTCAAGACCCTCAAGCGCACTGGTCAACCTGACCTCCAGAGCCCCGTTGCCAGGGAAACGGCTGCGATGTCTGCACAATGCAGAGAGCATCGCAGTTGCTAAGGACTGGAACGCAACGTGAGTTCCTAATGGCCAGCCCAAACCTCCCCTAGTGCAACACCTCCTCACATGCTATCCCTTCTCACCTGAGAGCACAGGCTGGCACCCACTCCTCCGCGAAGACCCGTGCCGCCCTGCGCTCACCCTGTGCCTCACGCCTGGGAGGCCATCCTGCAGCGGAGGCACTGGGCAGGCGCCCCCCGCCCCAGAGGGCGGTGCCCCCCAGGCTGGACGTCCCTTGCGATGCCCTTTGTGACGCCCTTTGTGACATCCTGCCTGTGGCCTGGCAGCAAAGCCTTGTGCTGCCTGCAGCTGGCAGCGCTCAGTGCTGTTGCTGCCACTGGGGAAGCGACAGCGTGTGGGTGGCTGGGAGCGTGGCTGCGGCCCTGTCCTCGCGCGGTGCCTCTGCCCCGCCGCGGGGCTCCCAGCTCTCTCGGCTCCCGTCTCACTGCCCGGAGCCCGGCAGAACCCGCCGGGAGCCTCTTGTTGCCATTGCCCGGAGGTGGGCCATGGCCTCATCCCCGCCGCAGCATGCAGAGGGTCTTGGGGCTCCTCAGGGGCCGTCGGGAACCACCATCGGTGCCTGCCGGCTCCAGGAGAGGCAGCCCGGTGGGCTGCATGGCGCGGCCGCCCGCGGCGACCTGGCCCTGCTGCAGCGGCGCCGGTGGCTGAGGAAGCTGTGCATCAACTGGCGGGATGCGGAGGGACGGTAAGGGGCAGCCAGTGCCCGCAGCCCTGCCTGGAAGCGCCCAACCCAGGCGGAAGCGCTCTGGGCCCTGGGCCGGCCCGTTGTGGTCTGTCTGCCTTAACGGAGCATCTGGAATTTACAGGACGCCTCTGCATCTCGCTTGCGCCAACGGCCACGTGGATGTCGTTCGGTATCTGGTGAGGAAGAAGTGCAAGCTGAACCCACGTGACAATTTGAAGAACACGCCCCTGATGAAGGTAGGTGAAAACATGACGCTGTTGCTGTCGATGGGGCTTGTGGGCTCCACTCTGAGGGATGATGGCTTCCCAGCAGCATTCTTTATGTAGGCCCGCGTAGACACAGGGGTGTTGCAGTCAGCGCAGAACGGGCCCGTGTTCCCTGACCTTTGGAGACCCTCTTGTTTTCCCGCGTTGGAAGCTCTCTCTGACAGAGAGAAGCGTAGGCATTGCAAGTCATTCCTTTCCCGTCTCTGGTTTCCAGGCGGTAGCGTGCAACCAAGTAGGCTGCGTGGCTGTTCTGCTAGAGCACGGTGTTGACCCAAACCTCCCAGCTCGTGACGGCAACACTGCCCTTCACCTCGCTGTCCACACTGCTAACGTGGTTGTAGCGGAGATCTTACTCCAGCACAACGCCCAGATTGATGCTCTGAATCAGGTAACCTGGTAGCTTGGGCAAGGCTGTCCTTCCAAAAAAAAAAAAAATAAGTAGAAGTGGCTTTGCTTTTCTCTCCTATGCTAAGGCAGATTCTCTCTCCTTTCAGCTGGGATACACGCCGCTTGCTCTTGCAGTCTCCATCCGTTGCAAAGAGATGGCAGAGTTCCTTCTGGAAAAAGGAGCTGACATGAATGTGCAAGATGCCATTGGAAGGTGAAGGGTTTTTCAAAAGTTTGCCTGGGTTTCCTTAGCGTTGCTCAAATGAAGTTGATCAGAGGCACAGGAACGCCCTTTGCAAAAGAAGCTGGAGCCGCACAGGAGGAGTTCCTTCTGCATGCCTTGTGAAAGCAGATCTGTGCGTGGCTGCGGTCTTCCTGCAGGGGATGTTTTCCACGCTGAGGGCTGCAGGAAAGCATTGGCTGCGGTGCCCCCCGTACACAAGCACAGCCATTCTGAAACTCACCCTTTGCTCAGCAGCACTGCTGTTAAGCAGGAGAGGGGGGTTGAATCGAGGCATAGTTTGTACAAAAGAGTTGTCAGTGGGCAAGAGGCAAGGGGCGTGAAGGGAAGCAAGGGGAGCGGGAGCTGCGTGTAGGGCGGAACCTTTCAGCACGAGCATGGGCAAGCCGTGGGACAGGTTGCGTGGGAGTCCGTGCAGCCTGCAGCCTTTGAAGGAGGCTTTGAAGAGCAGAAGGGGAGAAGCCCCGAGCAGCCCAGTCTGACCTGATAGCTGGAGACCTGCCTGGAGACCGCCTGAGGTCCCGTCCAGCAGGAGTTCTCTCGTGCTTTGCCTTTGCTTTCGCTGTCCCTGCAGGAAAGGGGGGAATCCGTTGCCTGGGAGGCAAATGGGGAGGGGACTAAAACAACGGCAAGGCAATGTCTGCAGAAGCTGATGTCTTTCCCACCTGGTTTTGGATGCTATAGGACTGCTCTTATAATTGCTGCTGTTCTGGAGGATATGGACATCATGCGACTTCTTCTTCGGCATGGTGCTGATCCTTCTGTGACAGACTTATGCGGCAAGACAGCTATGAGTTACGCAGCAACTTTCTTTGGCCAAGAGTAAGTGTTCTGCATCGTTCATTGCCAGGGGCTTGTCCAAATGCCCGTGCTGTAGAGGAGTGCTTGGCAGAGGCACCAAAGTTGAAGGAGGCGTTGAGACCTTTGTGTCAGCTGGGCTCAGTGGCATCTTCAGGTGCATCTCCTTCCCGCACCCTTTTTCAATAGTGGCCTGGGTCTGCAGCAAATTTTTGTTTATTTATCTTGTAAGGTTTAGTTAAGAAGCAAACGTGCAAGTGGTCTCTTCCAGAGCCCCAGGTTACCCTCTGCCAGGCTGGTCAGAGGCTAACAGCTGTCCAGCAGCGGGGAGTTACTCTGTCGATGGGAAGAGGCATCTCTAGACCAACTGAAGATGCCTGGAGTGAATATGAAACCTGCAAGAGTGGCGCAAGCAGCAGGGCGTGTGTAACCCTTTCTCAGCTGGCTCTGAAGCTCTACAGGCTGGACAATGAATGGCTGCTGCTTTTCTAGTGAAGACTGGAGGCAAGGCTGTGGTTATTGCTATCCAAATGCATTCCCTTTCTTTCTGTCCGTAGTCTTAGAGAGGAACGGGAGAAATGCATGAGATCTGAAACCATGGGAGAGTCTTCTACAGATGGCACAACAAGCACAGCAGCATCCAAAGCCTCCTGCTTGGTGACAACTGGTGGGTACCAATTAGGCACGCTTGCACTGAGCAGAGTAGGCGGGATCCTTAAAAGGGGACGAGATGATGTGGAAAACCCACTCTGGCCTGTAGCAGAATGATAACCCACTTTTGGGACGCAGGGCTTGAGTGATGGGGAGAAACAGGGTGAAGGAAACGCTCGCGGTGACTGGTTTCTTACCTCCTTTGCAGGTGGGGTCCCAGCAGCAGCAGAAGCGGAGCAAGAGGAAGGCGATGACTCTTGCAAATCCTTTTCAGCAAGTGGAATAGCGGAAGGTGGAGAGATGCAGACACTGGGATCTGCCGAGGAGCCTGGAAAGATGGAGATGGACGCTCAGTTGGCTAAGAAGCTACCTGAAGGTGAAACCCCTCAGAGGGAAATGGTTGTCAGGGAGTCAGAGCTGTGAACTCCTAGCCCATTTTTAAGTGGCAACACCTAGGTGTCTGGCTTCTGGGAAGGTTTCGGGCCCTGCATCTCAGAGAAGGGCGATCTTTTCTGGTAGTGCTACGGAAAGAGCATTCTTTCTTGCCGATTTCCCGTCAGCACGAGGACGCTTTGCACAGTGTTTCTACGGTGCCTCCTGGCCAGTGCAAAGTGACCCTGAACGCCAGAGTCTGGAGGCGTTGTCTAGAGACCAGACGGCCCAGACTGTCCGTACCCCGCGACTCCTGCATGCCAGAGTCTCTTCCTGGATGCTACCCAGCCACCTGTGGGGCGCTGCTTAGAGCCACGTGCGCCGTCATGCTTAGGCACCTCCTGCTGGAAAGGAGGCAGCAAGACAAGAGGTGGTGATGCCACGAGCATACTGTGCTGCGGCTGGGTGCGAAGGCACCCTGGGAAAACACTTCCTATCTGCATCTGTACTGTGGAGTCGAACGGCTCTGCGTCGTTTTTATGCAGGGCTTGAGGGATGGGGAAAAGCAGAGAGAAAAGGACACTCACAGCGCCTCGTTTCTGACTTCCTTTGCAGATACCTTGCTGTCAGTATCAGAAGAGGAAGAGGAAGGTGATGACTCTTGCTGTGGTCTTGAGGTACGGTTCTGAGAATGATGAAGCTGTGGCAAACGTTGTGCTTCTGCATCCCCAGGGCTGAAAGGCAGGGGCGATGCTGTGTTATTTCTGGGCAACCTTTCCACACTGCCTGACTGTCTGTGTTCTTGCTCACTCAGGGGTCTGCAAAGGAGAAAGAAAACCTTCCAGAACCACACGATGCTGGAACTCAAACAGATTTTCAGGACAATACACAGGTGACTGTGCGGGCACAAGTCCTTAGGTTCAAATTCCAGCTGAAGACCGATCTGCTGATAGAATCAGCAGAGTAAAAGCATATCTCGTCTTGTCGTGTCCTTACTGCTTTCTGCATTCTCATGTAATGCCATTTCTTCAGGGTGTGGTCAGACAGCTGCCGCAGGAGCTTCCCGGCGCTCTTGAAGAGCAGCCCAAACCCAAAGCTCCTCTTGAAGACCCTGTGCACTGCTCCAACTGCCTGAAGGGAAATAAGAGGCATTTGCAGAAGGAGTTGGACACGTTTAAAGCCAAGGTATGGAAAGGCTGTCTCTTAGCATCTCTGCAGGGGCCCAGGCCTTTCTTGTGGCAAACCCAAGCGGGGATCTGCTCCTGTCGTGGGGGTTCTGTGTAACCCCGGCTGGTTCAGTGTGCGGCCAGCTGGGATGAGGGGGCTGGGAGGGAACAGAACGGCTGCTTTTGGGGTCTGCTCGGTTGTGCCTCCTGAAATAAGAGCATGGGGCTGAGCTCAGGTTGTCTCCGTGCCCTGGACAACTTGGCCACAGGGTGGGATTCGGTGGCAGGGAAGTGACTCGCCTTCCTGAGACACCTGGCACCTATGGTTGGAGAGGTCAGGATCCATGAAGTCGCCTCGTCCCGACTTGCAGTACGATGTGCGTGTTCCTTTCAAAGAGCTGCTTCCCCAGTGTTGCGGGGCGGGTGCACTTCTTTCTGTTTCGTTTGGCCAAGCAGGGTGCGTGCGCTCGGGGAGAAACGGGAGACGTCCTGGACTGCTGTGCTGGTGCAGTTTTGTCTTCTCTGTCCTCTTTCTTCCTGCAGCTGAGTAACTTGCTGTGAATCCTGCATCCTCCCGTAGCGTATTGTGTGTAGGCGGCAGCATCTGCGGTCTTCATGTAGGAATTGAGGCGTAGAGGCCTGGGAAGTGCTGGTGTAGAAATCCTCTTTTCATCCTTTTTATAGCGGCATGTTGTCACTGTAGGAGCAGGAGAAGCTTTGAACGGAACACTTCCCATGCAGTAGCCAACAAGCGGTTAGAAAGGGTGTTTGGAGTCCTTGAGAGGGGAAGATGAGTGCTGTGGCAGCATGTAGGGAATGAACGTAGACATAGGAGAGGGGCCAGTACAAAAGATGATGAAGTAACGTGGCTTTTGAGAGGTGACTGGAGAGTCGAAGCTGTGGACTCCTTTTTGTCAAGCCTAAGCTCACCTGTGTGAATTCCTGTTGCGATTTGACAGCTGCTGCAATCAAAAGAACAGCATATCCAGAACCTGAAGTATGGAGTTGGCCTGCAGATTGCTATAGAGAAGATGGACTGGGAAATAACAGCTTCTTGCCTGAAACAGCAAAGCCTTCTGGTAGCATCTGCTGCAAGATCTGAGGCCATCAAACAACTGGAGAAGCGCATGCAATGGTAAGGGACTGAGAGAGGGGGAGCAAGGCTTCACTTTTGGGGACTGTGTGAAAGCCAGAGGGTTGCCTTCTTGCAGCACAGCAAGTTAGTGCAGGCTTCTGAAAGATGCTTTTGCTTTTGGCTCTGTTACTTCACGCTCTTCTTCCAGGCTTTATACTCTTGAGGCTTGCTGTATCCACACGACCATAACCGCTTGTATGTCTTTCTTAGGCTCGAAGTTCAAAATGCCAGACTGGAAGCCACGGTCCAGCAACAAGCCATGATCATCGAGGCCCTTCAGAAAGACCTGAAGCCTCTGTCTCAGTAAGCCAGCCATAGACTTCCCTCTTTGTGAGCTCCTGAGCCTAGTTCCTTAATCACGTGGGGAAATCCTGCCCTTCCCCAGCTTTCTGGTTGTGAGAGCTGACCCACGATACCATAGCAAGTGCTTCTTCACGCCCTCTTGGGTGAGGCCCTGACAGTAATGCGCTGGCTGAAGCCCTTTCTGCTGTAGGCCAGTCGTGAGACTGAGACCTCATGCTCTCTAACCAAGTGTAGGTATTCTGCATCATTCATTGCTAGGGGTTGTCCGACTGTCCATGCTGCTTTCAGGACCTCTTTGGTAAAGGCACCAAGGTTTAAGGAGGCGTTGAGACCTTTGCGGCAGCTGGGCTCAGTGACATCTTCGGATGCCTCTCCTTCCTGTGTCAGGAGCAGATCTGAAGCTAAGGAGAACAGCCACCCACACTTTGGACAATTCAGTGCTGTGTTGCGGAGCTCTGCCTTGCTCCTAGGTGGCTAGGAGCTTCCCAGCTTTTGTTTCCGAGGGGATCCAACTGATAGCCCTGGAGTTAAGCTCCTTGGCAGTGTTCCTCCTCTTGTGGGTAGCTTTCCACTCCAGGGCATTCCTTCTCCACGGATGGCTCTGTGTGCTTAAAAGCTAGGCTGAAGGACATAGCCCTTTCTCCTGGTGATGGTAGCTGGCTAAACAAATTACCTTATCTGCCACAGGCATGCCCTGTGTAGGCAACTGCACATAACCACTTGTGACTGCATCTTGACTTCATTCCCTTCTGCCCCTGCCCTTTTCTGTTAGCCTGTATCAATGAGTAGCAGGAGAGAAGGGTACCTGGGTGAAGTTTGGAGTAAAAACACCTTTAGGAATAAAGCAGGATTGAAGGGGGAGGGGAAACAACAACAAGAAAAAACCCCACACATTCATTCCTTTTGTTCATCAGTCTGGCACAATGTAAAGGTTGTGCCAATGCATAATTTTCCATAGTTTTCAAATCTCTCTGAAGCTTGGTTTGGTTACTGCAATGATCTTCCCAGGGATTTCTGTGGCCCAGGCCACTGTGAAACTAACAGCATTTTCTTGCCCTGCCTCTCCCCAGTCATCGCGGAACTGGCAGTGACGAGATGATGCTGGAGCCAAGGAAGAGCCAGCTGCAGAAAGCAAAGAGCAGATCTGAAGAGATGAGGGAAGCCAGGAAAACTCTGGCTTCCACCTTGTGCAGCTCCTCCCCCGCCTTTCGTTCCACACGTGCTGCTCCACCTTGCGATTCAATAAACTTTGCCATCTAGTCCGTCTAGGACTGAATTATTGAGGACGAAAAAGACCGCGAGGCCACCCTGCAGTGGAGGCACTGGGCAGGCATCCCATCCCCCACCCCACCCCGAGGACGGTGCCCCCCAGGCAGGATGCCCCTTTGTGATGTGCTTTTTGATGCCCTTTGACATGCCCCATGGCCTCGTCCCTACCGCAGCATGCCGAAGGTTGGCCCGGGAAAATGTGGTGGTTAAAAAGAGCTGGCTGGATGGCCGGGCCCAGAGAGTTGTGGTGAATGGAGTCAAATCCAGTTGGAGGCCAGTCACTAGTGGAGTCCGTCAAGGCTCGGTACTGGGGCCAGTCCTCTTTAACATCTTCATCGATGATGTGGATGTGGGGATCGAGTGTACCCTCAGTAAGTTCACAGACGACACCAAGTTAGGTGCATGTGTCGATCTGCTCGAGGGTAGGAAGGCTCTGCAGGAAGATCTGGATAGGCTGGACCGATAGGCCGAGGCCCACAGTATGAAGTTCAAGAAAGCCAAGCCCCGGGTTCTGCACCCGGGGCACAACAACCCCAAACAGAGCTACAGGCTGGGAGATGTGTGGATAGAAAGCTGCCTGTCAGAGTTTTGGTTGACAGTCGGTGAATATGAGCCAGCAGTGTGCTCAGATGGCCAAGAAGGCCAACAGCATCCTGGCTTGCATAAGAAACAGAGTGGCCAGCAGGTCCAGGGAAGTGATTGTCCCCCTGTACTCGGCTCTGGTGAGGCTGCACCACGAGTACTGTGTTCAGTACTACATGGAGGTGCTTGAGTGAGTCCAGTGAAGAGGGAGCCGCCAGGGCCCAGTGCCCTGGTGAGGGAGGCTGACGAGGTGGAGCCGGAGCCGGAGGCGCCCCCTCCCCTGTTGCTGCCCCCTGAGGGTGGCAGAGACACCGTGTGTGAATGGGGGGGTGAGCAGTTGGATGGCCTGGTCAGCTTGGTGGCAGAGCTCAAGGAGGAGGTGGAGAGGTTGAGGGCCATCAGGGAGTGTGAGTGGGAGATAGACCTGTGGGGCAACTCCCTGCCAGCCCTGAAGGAGAAGCACCGGGGTGAGACCCCCCAAATGGGGGTGGACCCCCTGCCCGGTCGCTGTCAGGCAGAGGGAGGGCACCTAGGAGTTGAGGTGGAATGGAGACAGGTCCCTGCTCGACAATGCCGGAATCCCCCCCCCCCCCCCCCCCCACCTGCCCCACCTTCCCAGGTGCCCCTATGCAACAGGTTTGAGGCCCTGGAGCTTGAGAGAGCGGTCGGTGAGGATGTGGTAGAAACTTTACCCAGGAAGCCTAGGGCAAGGAAGTCTGCTCCACAGCTCAAGACTGCTTCCACGAAGAATGAAAGAAGGGTGATCGTTGTAGGTGACTCCCTTCTCAGGGGAACGCAGGGCCCTATCTGTCGGCCTGACCCTACCCATAGGGAAGTCTGCTGCCTCCCTGGGGCCAGGGCCATTGCCAGAAAGCTTCCCAGCCTGGTTCGCCCCTCCAATTACTACCCACTATTGATAGTCCAGGCTAGCAGTGATGATATTGATGAGAGAAGCCTGAAGGCTATCAAACAGGACTTCAGGGGGCTGGGACAGTTAGTGGACGGAGCGGGAGTACAGGTGGTGTTTTCGTCCATTCCTACAGTGGCAGGGAGGGGTTCAGAGAAGACACGGAAAGCCCACCTGATAAACATGTGGCTCAGAGGCTGGTGCCCACACAGAAATTTTGGGTTCTTCGACCATGAGGTGCTTTATTCAACACCCGGCCTGATGGGCTGAGGCCAACGGTATGAGGTTCAAGAAGGCGAAGTGCTGGGTCCTGCACCAGGGGCACAACAACCCCAAGCAGTGCTACAGGCTGGGAGACAAGTGGTTAAAAAACTGCCTGACAGAGAAGGACCTGGG
This sequence comes from Nettapus auritus, assembly GCA_011076525.1. NCBI lineage: Eukaryota > Metazoa > Chordata > Aves > Anseriformes > Anatidae > Nettapus > Nettapus auritus. Next base: position 9,780 of record JAACYP010029656.1, read on the forward strand.
AGTTTTGGTTGACAGTCGGCTGAATATGAGCCAGCAGTGTGCTCAGGCGGCCAAGAAGGCCAACAGCATCCTGGCTTGCATAAGAAACAGAGTGGCCAGCAGGTCCAGGGAAGTGATTGTCCCCCTGTACTCGGCTCTGGTGAGGCCGCACCTCGAGTACTGTGTTCAGTTTTGGGCCCCTCTCTACAAGAAGGACATGGAGGTGCTTGAACGAGTCCAGAGAAGGGCAACGAAGCTGGTGAAGGGTCTGGAGAACAAGTCTTATGAGGAGCGGCTGAGGGAGCTGGGACTCTTTAGCCTGGAGGAGGCTCAGGGGCGACCTTATCGCACTCTACAGGTACCTGAAAGGAGGCTGTAGCGAGGCGGCGGTTGGTCTGTTCTCCCACGTGCCTGGTGACAGGACGAGGGGGAATGGGCTAAAGTTGCGCCAGGGGAATTTTAGGTTGGATCTTAGGAAGAACTTCTTTACCGAAAGGGTTGTTAGACATTGGAACGGGCTGCCCAGGGAAGTGGTGGAGTCACCATCCCTGGAGGTCTTTAAAAGACGTTTAGATGTAGAGCTTAGGGATATGGTTTAGTGGGGACTGTTAGTGTTAGGTCAGAGGTTGGACTCGGTGATCTTGGAGGTCTCTTCCAGCCCAGATGATTCTGTGATTCTGTGATCTTGGGGCTCCTCAAGGGCCATACCACGGGGTCCATCCCCCAGCAGCAAACTGCTCCAGCACGGGTCCCCCACGGGCGGCAGCTCCCCCCAGACCCCCTGCTCCTGCGTGGGCTCCTCTCCATGGGCTGCAGCTCCGGCCCGGGGCCTGCTCCTGCGGGGGCTCTCCATGGGCCGCAGGGGAGCTTGGGCTGCGTGCCTGGAGCATGTCCTGCCCTCCTGCTGCACTGACCTGCGGGGCTGCAGGGTGTGGTGGTTTTACTGTGCTGGGCAGCTGAACACCACAACTGCTCTCCCACTCCCCCTCCTCAGATGAGGAGGGGAAGAAGTAAAGGAAAGAACAACTCACGGGTTGAGATAAGGATAATTTAATTAAAGGAAAAGAATATATATATATATGTTAAGGAAATATTATTAATTAACAATTCAACTAAAGGGAAAAAGGGAAAGGGGGAAGGGAGGGGTAAAGGGAACAGTAAAACAAAACAAGTAAAGGCTATGTGGAAGTGCAGAGGAAAGAAATTATTCTCTACTTCCCACAAATGAGCGATGCCTGGCCATGTCCTTGAAGCAGGACTTTAACACACATAGCCGGTGTTCGGGAGGAGGACAGATGTTTTTGCATGGCACTGTATGGGCTGCTGCAGGGAAAGTTAACATCTCAGCCAGACCCAGTACACAGGGCTGATTCTCCCACATTTTCTTACCCCTCTCTCCCCTCTCTCTTTTTCTTTTCCTTTTTTTTTTTTTTTTTTTTTTTTTCCTTTCTTCCATCTGCTCTCCCAGAGGCCCTCCCAGCGTTGATGGCAAGGTAGGCGGGCAGGGCTTGTTTCCGGCATGGAGGCCACCTGAGAGAGCCGCCAGGGCCCGATGCCCTGGTGAGGGAGGCTGACGAGGTGGAGATGGAGCCGGCGGCACCCCCTCCCCTATTGCTGCCCTCTGAGGGATGGCCTGGTCAGCCCGGTGGCAGAGCTCAAGGAGGAGGTGGAGAGGTTGAGGGCCATCAGGGAGTGTGAGTGGGAGAGAGACCTGTGGGGCAACTCCTTGCCAGCCCTGAAGGAGAGGCACCGGGGTGAGACCCTCCAAACAGTGGTGGGGCCCCCTGCCCTGTCGAGCAGAGGGAGAGGACCTAGGAGATGAGGAGGAATGGAAGCAGGTCCCTGCTCCACGTCGCAGGCAACCCCC
>JAACYP010029664.1:0-12775 GCA_011076525.1 Nettapus auritus
TCCCCACACTCTTAAGCTTGTTCCTTCTGCTTCTTCATCAGCTCCCTCAGCTGCTCGATCTGGGTAGTCACGCTGCTCTTGGCGGTACCGCCCATGGCAGTGTACTGCTCCACGCTGTTGACAAAGTTGAAGACCTGGGAGACATCGCTGCTGAACTGGGGGCTGGGGAGGCAAAGAGAAGAGGTGTCAGTACAGGGTGCTGGTTGCTGGCTTTACTTGTTCAGTGCCTGCAGAGAGGATAAGGGAGTGGAGGCTGAGCCTTATTCCAAGGGAAAAGGCTCCGACTGCTCTGCCTCTGCTCTGGCAGTGCTGGACAGGAGCAGCTCATGGTAGACTAGAGTCAGCTTCAAGGGGAGAGTGAGAAGGCTGGGAGCCAAACTCCTCTGGAGTGCTGTTGCCTCCAGGTCAAGGCATGAGCAGCTTCTAGGGCCTCCCTCTGCTGCCCATGCCCTCCTTGAGTTCAGTTGTAATGCTGTTGTCCCCCTTCAGTTATTACAGGCTTGGCAGTAGCAGCACTGATATCGACTGGGGAGACTGGGAAGATATTCGGGGTGCTGTCAGGCCTGGCCCATTTGGGGAAGGGCATCATAAGAAAGCCCATACAAAGCCAGGCTGATGCCTGCCTTCTGAGGGGAGATGTGGCAAAGTGATAGTGATACAAACTTGATGCTCTTCAGGTCCTCCAGGCTGAGTTTATTGATGGTGATGCCCTTGCTCTCGGCAAGGTGGACGGCCTTCCCCGATGCAGTGTGGGCTTGTCTGAATGGCACCTGCAATGAAAGTAAAGTCCAGAGTCAAGTGACTAGGCACCTGGGCTGCAGATTCAGGCAAGAAAGAATGTGTTCTCATTTTCCTTTGCTGGCTGGATTTTACTTAGAGCAATGCAACATGAAGTTCTGTTTGTTCACCCATAGTGATCATCACCTGGGGACAGAACAGAAGGCCTCATCTCAGGCCCTCACTGAGCAGTATTCTCCATCTAAAGAAGTCACAGCTCCAGGTCTCCCTCCTGTACTTACTCCTTTGCGAACCAAGTAGAGAGCCAGGTCAGTAGACAGCATCTCAGGGGTCAGAGCCTTCTCCATGTTCTCCTTGCTGATCTGTAGAGAGGAGGGTCAGAGGGAGACATGATCATCATCTGCTCCTCCTTGGGGAGCCATTAGTGGTCACACTGAGGGGACCTCATTGCCAAAGGACCAGGATCTCCAAGGACCCCTTCTGCAGGCTAACCCCCAGATGTAAGTGTACCCGAGCTGCTGCTGTGGTGGGGGCATAAGGAGCTGTATGAGTGAGCAAGAGGCTTCATCTTAGGATCAGTGTATTGCTCCTGTGGCTGTGCTATGCAAGGAATGTGTCCCACAACCATGTGCAATGGTGAGAGGCTGAAGCCTTACCTGGAGGGTAGAGATCACCCCAGTGGCAACCTGGAGCACAGCAGTCAGGGTGTCCACAACATCAAAGACAGCCTCCTTGTCTTCCTGCGTGAGAACACGGATACACATCACCGTTAGATGGCCTGATGGAGCCCAAAACCCCAGCAACAGGCAGTCCGTCCAGCAGAGGAGGCAGCACGTCATCTCAGGGTCTACCACTGGGGTGGGGTGTGAGATGTAGCGCACAGTGCTTAAGCCACGTTTTCTATCATCCAGCATGCAAGCAGGGCCTTTGCAGGGCAATGCAGTGCAAGAGCCTGCTCCCGAGCCAAAGACAGCTGTGCCAGTACAGAGAAACTGACTGAAGCCTAACATGCGTTTTACCTGCAGGTCCTTGTTGTAGGTGCTTGGAAGTCCTTTGAGAACCATGAGAATTGAAGCCAGCTGTGAAGAGAAACAGGCAAGGCAGTTAGCTACCAGAAGAGGAACATGCTGCCCCAGCAGAAGGTCAGAGCCCGCACTGGGCACAATTCTTTCTTACACGGAGGCACAAAGGAAGATACTTCAGCCCCAAAATGAGCAGCTTCCCAATCCCTCTTCTTTCTTTAGCACACTCACCCGTCCAAAGACACGTCCAGCCTTGCTGCGGATCAGTTCCAGGCTATCAGGGTTCTTCTTCTGAGGCATCAGGCTGCTGCCAGTGCTGAAAGAAAGATGTCTGCAGTGTAACGGGGAGCAAGGCCCCAGTCTCTACAGACTAAGACAGGTCATGCAGCAGGCTGGCCTAGCCCTTTGGAAGTAATGTGAATGCCACCCTGTTGACTAGCCCCTAATCTCGGTGTAGGAAAGCAGTGAAGCGAGTGCTTGGAGTTTGCTATGTGTGCCAAAGCAGAGCCTTTGTTTTTGCAGTCTTGTCTGGAACTACTACCCAGTGCTGCCTCTCACAGAGAAGAGAAAACAGAGGCCCTCTGGAGGTGGCATCAACAGGCAAAAATGTTTCTGTGGCCTTGGGGAGGCAGGGCTGTGGCTGTGCCTCCCTGAGAGACGGGAAGTCGGTTATGATGTTACCAGTCAGAAATCAGTGATCCTTAATGAGGAATGCTCACCCTTAGCCTGCCTTTCTGCCAGTCTTTGTGGTCTGGGGAGTTGATTTGTGTTTCAGCCTTGTGCAGCAGGGAGCCCCCCAGCTCTGTCTCATTCTCTTGGATGGGGAGAAGGGAGGAGCAGAGGCTGAGGGAAGGACTGTCTGCCCAGGGACCAGCACCTACCTGAAGGCATCAGAGAGAGTCAGAAAGCCAAACTCGCTGGTGCTGTAGATGATGAGATCTTCAGCCATCTTGCTAAGGTGGATCATCAGCAGGGTGGCAAAAGAGAGGAATTCCACTGCAAAAAGGGCAAGAAGTCAGGAGGTGAACGGGGCATTGGTTTGCTCAGCAACCCAGGGAGCCCTGACTGGAGCTTAGGCCCATGCAAAGAGTTTCTGTGTGGTTATTTTCCCAGTGAGGGATTTCAGTCCCCTTATTAATAGGGTTAACTGGGAAGGCCTCCAGAGCCTGCTTCTAACAAGGTGGAGGGAAGAAGCGATGGAGTCGTGCTTACCCACAAAGTCTCTCTCACTAATGGCATCCATGCTGTTCAGGCTGATGGAAGTAAAGTCCAGCTCTGTAAGGAAAGAGGTGGACAGAGCAGTCAGGGTTGGCACGGCTGGAGCTTGAAGGCAGCAGGTAGCTCCAGCCTGCAGGTGACTGTGAGCCCTTGAGTAGCCCCAGGAACATCAACATGCTGAAGTTTTATGATGCACACGTCCTTCACTATTAGGCCTATCCTTGTGCATCTACTTCCCCCCCCCCCCCCCAACACTTCAAGTAGAGCCGTGCCACCCTGTCGTAAGCAGACATTACCGCTACGCAGCATCTCTCTGTCAATGTCCAAGGGGTTGCCAGCCAGAGCACCACTGCCAGGGAAGAGAGAAACAGAAGTCAAGCATAAAATCTGTGCAGGGAAGAGAACTCTCAAGATTTCAGAGAACCAAGTGATAGCCAGGGATTACACATAAAGTCGGCTGTTACCTTCCCAGGGGCAGGACGTTGATCCTCCTCTTCACCTCTCCCAGGCGCTCAGAGTCACGGGTCAGTGCAACAGCATGGCTTTGAAGGGACATGAGAGAGAGAAAGCATCTGAAGTCAGAAACTGTCACAGTGGGACTGAATATGGGGATGTCTTGTGGCAGGTTTCAGGGTTAGCTGAGGCAGGACTAGCTCTGCACCTCCAGAGGATGGTGGGTGGCTGGGCTGCAGCTGAGCTGAGCTGAGAAGGCTCCCTAGAGCTGAGTGTGAAAGGTGGTTACCTGAGCAAGAACTGGCTCCATCTGATGGGCTGAGCCTTCTGCAGGTGGGTGTAGCCAGGCAAGATAACATCAATTTCCCTGCATGTGAAAGGAGAAAAAGAGGTGAGCAGCCCCTGTCAGTGTAAGGACAGCATACATCAGGCTATATCCCCAGCATACATTAGGCTAAGAAGAATGTCTCTGTGAAGTGAAGTGTGGAGAAAGAGGGGCTGTTGTCTTTCTCTGTTATCCCAGACCGCCTGGCTGTAACTTTCCCTGCAGAAGACCTTGCTACTGCACCTGGTTGATCTTGCAGTCAAAGAACAAGCCTAGGAGTCTCCTGTCCTGGTGAGGCTGAGGCCACTGACTTGGGAAAGGACTTACATGGCAGCACGTTCCACCAGGGTCTTAATGAGCTGCAGCAGGTGAGTGGAGATGACCGAGAGGGAATTCTTCATGAACAACTTCAAGTCAGTCACAACCTGGACAAGATTGGCCACAGTCAGTTGAAGGAGAATGTGGCTTATATCGTGAGCTTATTTTGTCACTGTAAAATAACTTGTTCTGTGTGATGGGAAGGCACAACTTCCTCTTATAAAATGTGTCCTTGGTCATTCTGACATGATAATGTCACTCTATCTTCCTCTCGAGGAAGAGAGCTAAAGGCTTCTCTGGTCAGAATTCTCATGAAGTGTTGAGGGGGAGGAGTAAAAGGGCAAAAACAAGTGGTTCTGTACATACCTGTTCATTCCTGCTTCTTCCAGTGTGCAGCTTTCCAGCAATATCACCAATCAGCTCCTGAGGGCAACAGGAAGACTTCCATCAGTGTCTGTATTCTAAGCAGGACACCCCCCACAAGAGCAGACCTCCTCCCAGCCTGGAAGGGACTCAGCTCTAGGATTCTGTAAGTAGCTATGGGATCTCTTTGGGAAAGGGCAGCTTTGGGTTCTGTGCACATACAGGGCCTCTTCCAAAAGAAGGGTCTTGGACACTCTTGACTACAGAATCAGTACCAGAGTTGCTGAGGACTGTTATAGTGGGACAGAGGCACATGCACTTAGGGTCAGGCAGATCTAGCTAGAGAGGGACAGGAAGAAGTTAGAGGACCAAACCTTCAGTCTGCGTTCGTTGGCAGTGTGGATATCCTCATCACTTTGTTTCACCACAAAGACTCCCTTAGACCATTCCTCAGAGATCTACAAACAGCAGCAGAAACAGTCAGTCCCTATTGAGTGGGGGCTGTAGGTGTCCCCAGCAAATACCACCTTCTGCCATCCTAAAGGAAGTCACAAATCCAGTATTGCTGTTCTGTCCCCATATTCTATATTGCACTTGGTGGGATTCATGTTTTACACCCTTGCTGACCCTGCAATGTTCTGTCCATAGGAGGACTTAAGCGTTGCAATGAGAAAGCGAGCTGAAATGTCCGTCGTTGCTGTAGCATTGTCCACAAAGATTTTCCTATACAAACATTGTATAGACTCCCCATTGTCCATGGCGGGTGAGCAACAACAATGGATATTTCAAAAAAGCGCTTAGCTGCTGACTCCTCTTCACCCCTATACAATGCTATGCATTGCCTTCTACTAACCCAGGCAGCCAGACACAAAAGGATCCCAAGCGCCAGCGGAAAAAGAATATTCCTAATTCACACTGAAACAATTCCTCGGGAATGTTCAGTTTGAAGAGGATGGGGCCAGGTCACACTGAGCACATCTCACCGAGGCACCAGCCTTCCATAATGTGCGCTCACAGAGGGCTCACTGGGGCTGCAGGCTCTCATTGCTGGCTTTTTGGCTGGTTCACATCCTGCTGCCTGGCTTTGCTGTCTTTAGCCAGATGGAATCTGAGCATCCATCCCCTGCCCAGAGTGTCTCTCAGAGTACCAAGACTACAGAGGACAATACGCATGGGCCTCTCCAGTTCTGCCTGATTTAGGGCAGCATTCCCTTTCAGTAAAAGGCTGAACACACGTGACAGTTTATGAAGGAAATAAATACCTTTTCCAGGCCACTCAGGATCTTCTCCAGCTCAGTTTTAGTTAGGATCCCAGCCTTCTCCAGGGCTTTGGCATAAGCCATGCTCCCCTGGATATCAACTTCAGACAGCCTCTGGTCATAGGCAATGGAAGAGTTGAGCATCTCCATGATGGGATCTGTGCTTCCACTGAATCTTCCTCCCCAAAGTTTATCTCCCTGTGAAAGAGAAAGAGGCAAATTAAAGAGGCATAGTAACTTCTATTAAAGTTCTAAGGACAATGTAATATCCATTGAGCTCATTATCCAACACAGAGAGCAAGCTCAGCTATGTTCTTTCAGTGCAGTAGCACTGACCAGAAGAGCCCCTGGACTTTATGACCTTTGACAGTTGCTTTAAGAGGTGGAGAACAAGTTATTGTTGCTAGCCCTTGAGCGGAGCAGGTCAGGCTCAGGAGTCCTCCAAGATACTTTACCCCTGCAGGACTCTGGAAGGAGTTTGGCTTGGCCCTGAAAACAAATATCAGGGCATACGGTGCAAGAGCAGCATGTATCTAGCTTTTAAGGCTGCTTCTTGTCACTGACCACCTGATAGTCTAATAGCAGGGAAAAAAATAAGCAGTCATAGGGAATATAGTAAAAGCTACTATCCTCTATTATTTGGAGTTAGTCCATTGTTGTTGTGCTAAGGAGATTTTTCTGTTTGACAAATAGCTATGGGCCGGCACAAGCTGCGTTATCAAGAGTTTGAAGTTACAGCGTAAGCATCTCCTGAGTCCATGATGTGCTTGCAAGCTTTGGCATAAAAGTTAGCATAAAGTCAGCTATGGTACTGACTCTAGACTGGAGTCTGGGTACCTTTTGGCACCAGGAACATTCAGAAAAATAAGTCAAACACAAAAATGGTTTTAAAATACATAGAAATAACTTTTTTTTTTCCGTATCCAAACCAAGATTATTTACTACCCAATTCCCGCCATGCATCGCAGCATGGTTTTTAAAGCTTTTTCACTAGTGTTTCAGCAACTGAATGGATTCACTAGCTAAGAGCCATCAGATTTTTGTTTATCTGAGTAGGACAGCTCCTAAAGCCCTAACTCTGGCAAACCTTCATGGAAATAGATAGGGATGTTACTTGTGCAGAAACCTTAAAACTAATTCAGAATTTCAAATGCATCTCTCCAGCATCAGCAGGCATAAAGAAGAAATAGAACATTTAAAGGAAGGCCCTAAATATAGTTGCCATTGCAGAGTAGATAATTGCTAATCTGCTCGATTTTTAAGCACCCCATCAATCTCTTCTCATGCTGTACATTATAACTACCATGGACAGCAAAAAGCTGGCTGGGACAGTTGCAAACTAATCTGTGCTGGGGTTTTATCAGTCAGCCAAAGCACTGTTGAGTAACCTTAGAAACTTTTCCCCCCCCGTAGAGACTGTCTCCACATCTCAACAACGTGCCTGAGTGGACAGCAGGCAAAGGCCTACAGAGGTAAGTATTGCACATGTTTTTTCATATCTTTGCAGCAGCTTTGTCAGCAAGCTGAGGGGAGGGAGAATGGGGAAAAAAAAAAAAGTCTGAATTCAAGAAGTGTTAGAGGTCATCCATGTGGACACAGTGCTTACAGGAGTACAGCATATGGGATATCACATTAAAAGCCAGTTCCCGAGGGTAAGCACTTCAATGGGGAACTGCTCTGTCTAGGCATATCTTCAGTATTATGGGTTTCCACCAAATTAAAGGTGGATAGGCAGGAACATTGCAACAGATACATTTGCAATAAAGAAATCAAAACTGAAGGATTAATTTTAGCTAGTTACAGGGCTCTGATCAGAGAAGGAAGTGGCTACAGTCTGACACTGATGGACACTGGTGCACAGCCAACAGCAGGGTAAGCCAGGGCTGTAGGAGCTGCTCCAGAGACAGGAAGCACGAGTCACTAGGACAACTAGTCACAGAAACCGAAAACGCAGCTTTGGTACAGAGAAGTATTTACACAAGCTTTTGTGAAGTACCTGCCTAACCACAGGTCAGCAGGAACGAGATGCGGGGGCTATCGCGATCTGTCCTAGGTAGAGGGAAGAGCCCGAAGGAAATGGCAGGCTGCGCTGCCAGAGACTCTGGTTTTAGCACAGCGGAGCTCGCGTTAGACAGAACACCCCAGGAACCCCCCGAAGTAAAAAAGCACAGCTCACCCTCACCTCGGATGCCATCTCAGAGGACGTTTTGCTCGCGTGTGCGGCGATCCCGGTACCTGGTGCGACCTGCGGAACAGCGAGGCTCAGCTCTGCTCCAGCCCCGCGGTGGGACAGGACCCCGGGACCCCCGCTGCCCACCCGGCCCCGCTCACCGTGTCCGCAGTGCAGCCGCGGTGGCTCCGTGCTCCCTGTCCCTGTCGCCCCGCTTTTACCCTCCTCGGAGCCGGGCTGGGGCGGCTCGTCCCGCCCCGTCGGGGCGGAGTGGCCCCATGGCCGGCCCCCACCCCGCCGCCCCCTCCCCTCGAACCACCCCGCAGCACCGGGGTGTTTCTGCTTTGCCTTCCCCAGGCTGCTGCCACGGCATTTTTTTACTTGTCTGTGCGCTCAGAGGTGTTTGGGGGAGCGCAGGAAGCGCATCCCTTGGTCCCCTTTGGGGTTGTTCTTCCCTTTAAGCAGCCCTGTTGTCACAAGACCGTAGGATAATTCAGGTAGGAAGGGACCTTAGTCCAGCTGTCTTCTCTATGCTCTTTTCTCAGTAGTACCATTCATCCCCTTTACGAGTTAAAGAGCAAGTCTAGGGCGCAGTGGGATTGCAGGATTAGGGTGTGCTGGTTTCTGTAACAGAGGGGACACAGATGGGGTGCCTCTGCTTTCATCAGGCTTGGCTGCCTCTGGCTTCCCTACCCAAAGGGATAAGTACCTTTTGCAGCTGGGTTTCCAGAGCACTGCCTTCAGCATCAGTCCAGAACAAGGTTCAAACTCTCCATCTGGATTTGTACCCAACTCTTAATTCACTGCTTCTCCACCACTTCCCCTCATGATCATTTTTTTCTAGGAAGATGAGCCCATTCCCTTTAGGACCTGCAGACACGCACAGCATCACACTGCCTACACTGGAAAAACTTCTTCGAACCATGTTGTTGCCGGGTTCATTCCTTCCTCTTCTGAAGTCCCTCATGTTCAGTATTTCTCTCATCTTGTTGATCGTTTATGAGTGTCTTTGCCCTTATGGCAGGCTTTGGCAAGAGGCTGCTGGGAAGCTGGCAAACGGTAAGCACTACACTTACATCCAGAATGGATCGGAGACAGGGAAAGGCTTTATCTCTTGGAATCTGTGATATGGGCTCAAGATTGGCTATGAGGAACATGCACAACATGCAAAGATCGTACCTCCTCCTGTCTGAAGACACAATACGGAGGTTGCCCAAAGGGATAAAAGGTAGGAGGAAGATGCCCAAGGCACTGCAGTCAGGAGGGCTTAGAGTGCACCCAGCCGGTCCTGGCACCTCTCCCGGAGACACCTCATTTTTGACCCACAGGGCCAGATGTGGGAAGGGAAGATGTGGCACTGTGTGGCACTTCCAGAGTTCCCCAGTATCTGCTTTGCTAGATGAGCTGTATGTCATTAAGCACCCTGTGTATGTGTGATATGTGACAACTTCGATTTTTAAATATCACCTGTATTTAAACAGTTACATGGTTAAATATAACAGTGAAAGCTCTGGTTTCTGCTCTACTACTTCCAGGATTATTTTTATTTTTTTTTCCACTTATCTGTACATGCCTCCCTCTGTAACACGAGGTATAGAAATAGCTGAAGAATCCCAATGACATTAGTTTGTGTTACCGCTGGTGAAGAGGGGTCTGGAGGGACACATTTGGGTATCGCTGTCTCAAATTCACGGTTAGTGCCTGCAGGGGACGTTGCAGTCACACAAATGCATCTGTTCTCGCTACTCTTTTGTGACAGCAGAGAAGTTGTTTCTTCGATTGGAAGCTAGGGGGCAGAACGACCAGGGATAATGATGTGTTTAGGAGAGAAAATACTCAGTGGGGCTTTTTCAGAGTGTAAAAGTAGGTTAGAGATCTTTTCCTTGTGGTGACCCAGTGAAGGGTCATTATACTACTTTGTGTAATGTTTCATGTGCCCTATGTAGGTTTTTTATCTGCTTGGGTGCCAGATCAGAGTTACATAGCCATCTGCTGAGACTTTCAGTAGTTCATGAGCAGCCTACGTGTCAGACTGTACGTCTAAAAGGACAGTGTATGAATTCATAGAATAGAATAGAATCATTGAGGTTGGAAAAGCCCTCCAAGATCATCCGGTCCAACCATCCCCTTACTACCAATGTCACCCACTGAACCATATCCCCAAGCACCACGTCCAGCCTTTCCTTGAACACCCCCAGGGACGGTGACTCCACCACCTCCCTGGGCAACCCGTCCCAATGCCTGACTGCTCTTTCTGAGAAATGTCTCCTCATTTCCAACCAGAACCTCCCCTGGTGCAACTTGAGGCCATTCCCTCTAGTCCTATCATTAGTTACCTGTGAGAAGAGGCCAACCCCCAGCTCCCCACAGGTTCCTTTCAGGTAGTTCTAGAGAGCAAAGAGGTCTCCCCTGATCCTCCTCTTCTCCAGACTAAAAACACCCCCAGTTCCCCCAGCTGGTCCTCACAGGACTTGTGTTCCAGGCCCTTCACCAGCTTCATAGCCCTTCTCTGGACATGCTCCAGGGCCTCGATGTCCTTCTTGTAGTGAGGGGCCTAAAGCTGAACACAGCACTTGAGGTGCGGCCTCAGCAAAGCAGAGTACAGGGAGATAATCACCTCCCTGGTCCTGCTGGCTATGCAATTCCTGATACATGCCAGGATTCTTGGCCTAAGTGCCTTCCTGTCATCTGTCATGGAGCAGGATTTAAAGCCCAAGTTACTCCTGTGTAGTGTCCAAGACACTGATCCTTCTGTGGATGAAGTTCTATCATAGAACTTCTGTGATAAGGGACAGGGTTTTAAAAACCCAGCTCACAATGACTCATAGTAGGGTGATAGTGAAAGTCTAAAGATATTCTGGGTCACAGTCTCCTGTAATGTCTGTGGGGCTCCAGAGACCTTCACAGTTCTCTCCCAGTCTAAGTTATTCTGTGATTTTTAAGACAAGGGTGGATGGGTGGGAAGTACCAGTGATTATGAACTACTTATTTAAGTAGGAGACCGAGATGTGATAATCTGCTAAAACCCCTGTTTTGCTTTCAACTTGGCAGGGCCCTGTGTCACTCAGCACCAGCTATGAGGAGCAACGCCAGACACTCATTGATGGGAGCAAGAGGAAATCTGTTTGGCTGAGGCTCTTAAGGTACAGAGCAATAGCAGAGCAATAGCTAGAAGATAAGAGTCAGGGAAAGGGAGACTGTTGGCACAAATTGAGAAACTTTATGGCAGGGAAGAAAAGAGCTGTGAGCTGGAAATGGGGAGCTAATCCTTCTTCTGACTCCATTGGTGTTGGGTATTGGTGTCACCTCTCCCTCTTTTGCACCTTCCCCGTATCAGCTAAGTTGCATAAATGATTTCCTACCTCATCTAGCCTGTCTAGAGAGTGAGACACAAGTGACAAAATAGAAATAGAGAAGGAAGTAACAGAGCAAACACAAAGGAGGTTTATGGACCAGTGATTGAAATGTGGTGTTCTTTAAATACCAGGAGAATAGATCAGGTGTAGGGCCAGAGTACGGGGAGACCAGGGGTAGAAGGAAATGTTGAAGAAAGGGAAGTTTCTGTTGCTGGTGCTTGTCCTCCATATTTAAAGCATTAATGCCACAAAGGTAGGATGAAAGCACGTTGTGTCTCCTGGGGCACTTCGTTAATGGCAGGAGATTTGTCTCACAGCGCTTCGCACTGTCCTGTCTATGTGAGAGCCCTTAAACATGGTGAGGCAATGCTTGTGCTACTCCCGTTACCTACGTGTGCTGCGGAGTCTTGCAGTACTCTGAGTCAATAATGTGCTGCTGTATCAGCATGGAGGGCAGGGTGCTGAGCAAACCACCAGCTTTAAAACGCTGTGACAAAAAAAAGAAATTGCCCATGACAACAAGCACTATTGTGCTGTGAATTCCAGGTTCAAGCTGTTTTAGAGTTTAATGAAATTTGCCCCGCCTTCCCTATAGAAACTGCCTTTCAATTGAGTAGCAGTCATTCCAAACAGAAATCACTGCAGAACAGTAATGGGAAGTAATGTTGCAAATACTTGTTCAGCCAAGTATTTTCCCCATAAGAATGACACAAGATTGCTGCACTTTGATTCCTCAGGTAATGCTTTTCCTGATCTTTGTTCTGATTTCATTTCAGTAAGGGCAGGCAAGAAGCTGGTAAATGATTTGTAAGAGTCAGCCAGCAACACCTGCCTGTTTTCAAGCACTCTGCCCCCAGCTGCTTGGCCTGGCTTGCAGAAAGGAAAGTGCTTGGTCATGGACAGTGCAGCCCCTGTGCTTCAGTGTAAACCAGAGCTAAAGGTGGGTTGTGATGGATATGGAAGAGCTGTGGGTTGACCTGCTGGGCATGTCCTGCCTAAGATGAAGCATGTTGCAGTGACAGGTGCTGAGGAGGTTTTTCCCTGCCAGGGGGCAGGCTGGCTGGCACACATAATCCTAGGAGGAGGGCAGTGACAGCTGGTGATGTGGCGTGTGTTGCAGGTGCTGTACCAAGTGTCTTGCTTTGTGAACACCCCCAAGTCACCCGGTGTAACCTAGTCTGGCACCACGAAATGGAGCCTTGTGCAGTGTGCACTTGCTCCAATCATTTGCAGTTCTGATGTAGACAGACCCCCCTGCTACCCTTTAAGTACCAGCGCCCTAGAGCTCCCCATCCTAGAAGAGCTCCCCTGCCAGGGAAAATATTCCCAATTCTTTCGCAGCACTGACCAGTTCCCCAAGCCTCAGAAGGGCTGAGGAAGCCCAGCTCAATCTTGCCCCCTTAGAAGCAAAACGCAAGACAGGAGTTTCAGTGAACTACAATACACCACAGTGTTTATTAACTCTGCATTAGTGTGATAAGCACAATGCTGCATCCACGGGAAATCTCCCCACACTCTTAAGCTTGTTCCTTCTGCTTCTTCATCAGCTCCCT
>JAACYP010029739.1:0-11620 GCA_011076525.1 Nettapus auritus
GAAAAGCCCACCTGATAAACACGTGGCTCAGAGGCTGGTGCCAACACAGATACGTTTTTTTTATTATTTCTATATTTTTTTTTTATTTTTGACCATGAACTGCTTTACAGAATCACAGAATCATCTAGGTTCTTCCCCCTGAAGCTCACTTTGGTTACCGCAATGTTTTTTTTCTGGGTATTTCTGTGGCCCAGTCTTCTATGAAAGTAACATGCAGCATTTTCTCTTCCTGCCCTTCCCTGGTCACCGTGGAACTGGCAAAGTCGGCAGTGACGAGATGATGCTGGAGCCAAGGAAGAGCCAGCTGCAGAAAGCAAAGAGCAGATCTGAAGAGATGAGGGAAGCCAGGAAAACTCTGGCTTCCACCTTGTGCAGCTCCTCCCCCGCCTTTCGTTCCACACGTGTTGCTCCACCTTGCTATTCAATAAACTTTGCCATCTAGTCGGCGTCTTTGTTGTCATAGAAGGACAGAATCACTGAGGATGAAAAAGACCTTCAAGACCCTCAAGCGCACTGGTCAACCTGACCTCCAGAGCCCCGTTGCCAGGGAAACGGCTGCGATGTCTGCACAATGCAGAGAGCATCGCAGTTGCTAAGGACTGGAACGCAACGTGAGTTCCTAATGGCCAGCCCAAACCTCCCCTAGTGCAACACCTCCTCACATGCTATCCCTTCTCACCTGAGAGCACAGGCTGGCACCCACTCCTCCGCGAAGACCCGTGCCGCCCTGCGCTCACCCTGTGCCTCACGCCTGGGAGGCCATCCTGCAGCGGAGGCACTGGGCAGGCGCCCCCCGCCCCAGAGGGCGGTGCCCCCCAGGCTGGACGTCCCTTGCGATGCCCTTTGTGACGCCCTTTGTGACATCCTGCCTGTGGCCTGGCAGCAAAGCCTTGTGCTGCCTGCAGCTGGCAGCGCTCAGTGCTGTTGCTGCCACTGGGGAAGCGACAGCGTGTGGGTGGCTGGGAGCGTGGCTGCGGCCCTGTCCTCGCGCGGTGCCTCTGCCCCGCCGCGGGGCTCCCAGCTCTCTCGGCTCCCGTCTCACTGCCCGGAGCCCGGCAGAACCTGCCGGGAGCCTCTTGTTGCCATTGCCCGGAGGCGGGCCATGGCCTCATCCCCGCCGCAGCATGCAGAGGGTCTTGGGGCTCCTCAGGGGCCGTCGGGAACCACCATCGGTGCCTGCCGGCTCCAGGAGAGGCAGCCCGGTGGGCTGCATGGCGCGGCCGCCCGCGGCGACCTGGCCCTGCTGCAGCGGCGCCGGTGGCTGAGGAAGCTGTGCATCAACTGGCGGGATGCGGAGGGACGGTAAGGGGCAGCCAGTGCCCGCAGCCCTGCCTGGAAGCGCCCAACCCAGGCGGAAGCGCTCTGGGCCCTGGGCCGGCCCGTTGTGGTCTGTCTGCCTTAACGGAGCATCTGGAATTTACAGGACGCCTCTGCATCTCGCTTGCGCCAACGGCCACGTGGATGTCGTTCGGTATCTGGTGAGGAAGAAGTGCAAGCTGAACCCACGTGACAATTTGAAGAACACGCCCCTGATGAAGGTAGGTGAAAACATGACGCTGTTGCTGTCGATGGGGCTTGTGGGCTCCACTCTGAGGGATGATGGCTTCCCAGCAGCATTCTTTATGTAGGCCCGCGTAGACACAGGGGTGTTGCAGTCAGCGCAGAACGGGCCCGTGTTCCCTGACCTTTGGAGACCCTCTTGTTTTCCCGCGTTGGAAGCTCTCTCTGACAGAGAGAAGCGTAGGCATTGCAAGTCATTCCTTTCCCGTCTCTGGTTTCCAGGCGGTAGCGTGCAACCAAGTAGGCTGCGTGGCTGTTCTGCTAGAGCACGGTGTTGACCCAAACCTCCCAGCTCGTGACGGCAACACTGCCCTTCACCTCGCTGTCCACACTGCTAACGTGGTTGTAGCGGAGATCTTACTCCAGCACAACGCCCAGATTGATGCTCTGAATCAGGTAACCTGGTAGCTTGGGCAAGGCTGTCCTTCCAAAAAAAAAAAAATAAGTAGAAGTGGCTTTGCTTTTCTCTCCTATGCTAAGGCAGATTCTCTCTCCTTTCAGCTGGGATACACGCCGCTTGCTCTTGCAGTCTCCATCCGTTGCAAAGAGATGGCAGAGTTCCTTCTGGAAAAAGGAGCTGACATGAATGTGCAAGATGCCATTGGAAGGTGAAGGGTTTTTCAAAAGTTTGCCTGGGTTTCCTTAGCGTTGCTCAAATGAAGTTGATCAGAGGCACAGGAACGCCCTTTGCAAAAGAAGCTGGAGCCGCACAGGAGGAGTTCCTTCTGCATGCCTTGTGAAAGCAGATCTGTGCGTGGCTGCGGTCTTCCTGCAGGGGATGTTTTCCACGCTGAGGGCTGCAGGAAAGCATTGGCTGCGGTGCCCCCCGTACACAAGCACAGCCATTCTGAAACTCGCCCTTTGCTCAGCAGCACTGCTGTTAAGCAGGAGAGGGAGGTTGAATCGAGGCATAGTTTGTACAAAAGAGTTGTCAGTGGGCAAGAGGCAAGGGGCGTGAAGGGAAGCAAGGGGAGCGGGAGCTGCGTGTAGGGCGGAACCTTTCAGCACGAGCATGGGCAAGCCGTGGGACAGGTTGCGTGGGAGTCCGTGCAGCCTGCAGCCTTTGAAGGAGGCTTTGAAGAGCAGAAGGGGAGAAGCCCCGAGCAGCCCAGTCTGACCTGATAGCTGGAGACCTGCCTGGAGACCGCCTGAGGTCCCGTCCAGCAGGAGTTCTCTCGTGCTTTGCCTTTGCTTTCGCTGTCCCTGCAGGAAAGGGGGGAATCCGTTGCCTGGGAGGCAAATGGGGAGGGGACTAAAACAACGGCAAGGCAATGTCTGCAGAAGCTGATGTCTTTCCCACCTGGTTTTGGATGCTATAGGACTGCTCTTATAATTGCTGCTGTTCTGGAGGATATGGACATCATGCGACTTCTTCTTCGGCATGGTGCTGATCCTTCTGTGACAGACTTATGCGGCAAGACAGCTATGAGTTACGCAGCAACTTTCTTTGGCCAAGAGTAAGTGTTCTGCATCGTTCATTGCCAGGGGCTTGTCCAAATGCCCGTGCTGTAGAGGAGTGCTTGGCAGAGGCACCAAAGTTGAAGGAGGCGTTGAGACCTTTGTGTCAGCTGGGCTCAGTGGCATCTTCAGGTGCATCTCCTTCCCGCACCCTTTTTCAATAGTGGCCTGGGTCTGCAGCAAATTTTTGTTTATTTATCTTGTAAGGTTTAGTTAAGAAGCAAACGTGCAAGTGGTCTCTTCCAGAGCCCCAGGTTACCCTCTGCCAGGCTGGTCAGAGGCTAACAGCTGTCCAGCAGCGGGGAGTTACTCTGTCGATGGGAAGAGGCATCTCTAGACCAACTGAAGATGCCTGGAGTGAATATGAAACCTGCAAGAGTGGCGCAAGCAGCAGGGCGTGTGTAACCCTTTCTCAGCTGGCTCTGAAGCTCTACAGGCTGGACAATGAATGGCTGCTGCTTTTCTAGTGAAGACTGGAGGCAAGGCTGTGGTTATTGCTATCCAAATGCATTCCCTTTCTTTCTGTCCGTAGTCTTAGAGAGGAACGGGAGAAATGCATGAGATCTGAAACCATGGGAGAGTCTTCTACAGATGGCACAACAAGCACAGCAGCATCCAAAGCCTCCTGCTTGGTGACAACTGGTGGGTACCAATTAGGCACGCTTGCACTGAGCAGAGTAGGCGGGATCCTTAAAAGGGGACGAGATGATGTGGAAAACCCACTCTGGCCTGTAGCAGAATGATAACCCACTTTTGGGACGCAGGGCTTGAGTGATGGGGAGAAACAGGGTGAAGGAAACGCTCGCGGTGACTGGTTTCTTACCTCCTTTGCAGGTGGGGTCCCAGCAGCAGCAGAAGCGGAGCAAGAGGAAGGCGATGACTCTTGCAAATCCTTTTCAGCAAGTGGAATAGCGGAAGGTGGAGAGATGCAGACACTGGGATCTGCCGAGGAGCCTGGAAAGATGGAGATGGACGCTCAGTTGGCTAAGAAGCTACCTGAAGGTGAAACCCCTCAGAGGGAAATGGTTGTCAGGGAGTCAGAGCTGTGAACTCCTAGCCCATTTTTAAGTGGCAACACCTAGGTGTCTGGCTTCTGGGAAGGTTTCGGGCCCTGCATCTCAGAGAAGGGCGATCTTTTCTGGTAGTGCTACGGAAAGAGCATTCTTTCTTGCCGATTTCCCGTCAGCACGAGGACGCTTTGCACAGTGTTTCTACGGTGCCTCCTGGCCAGTGCAAAGTGACCCTGAACGCCAGAGTCTGGAGGCGTTGTCTAGAGACCAGACGGCCCAGACTGTCCGTACCCCGCGACTCCTGCATGCCAGAGTCTCTTCCTGGATGCTACCCAGCCACCTGTGGGGCGCTGCTTAGAGCCACGTGCGCCGTCATGCTTAGGCACCTCCTGCTGGAAAGGAGGCAGCAAGACAAGAGGTGGTGATGCCACGAGCATACTGTGCTGCGGCTGGGTGCGAAGGCACCCTGGGAAAACACTTCCTATCTGCATCTGTACTGTGGAGTCGAACGGCTCTGCGTCGTTTTTATGCAGGGCTTGAGGGATGGGGAAAAGCAGAGAGAAAAGGACACTCACAGCGCCTCGTTTCTGACTTCCTTTGCAGATACCTTGCTGTCAGTATCAGAAGAGGAAGAGGAAGGTGATGACTCTTGCTGTGGTCTTGAGGTACGGTTCTGAGAATGATGAAGCTGTGGCAAACGTTGTGCTTCTGCATCCCCAGGGCTGAAAGGCAGGGGCGATGCTGTGTTATTTCTGGGCAACCTTTCCACACTGCCTGACTGTCTGTGTTCTTGCTCACTCAGGGGTCTGCAAAGGAGAAAGAAAACCTTCCAGAACCACACGATGCTGGAACTCAAACAGATTTTCAGGACAATACACAGGTGACTGTGCGGGCACAAGTCCTTAGGTTCAAATTCCAGCTGAAGACCGATCTGCTGATAGAATCAGCAGAGTAAAAGCATATCTCGTCTTGTCGTGTCCTTACTGCTTTCTGCATTCTCATGTAATGCCATTTCTTCAGGGTGTGGTCAGACAGCTGCCGCAGGAGCTTCCCGGCGCTCTTGAAGAGCAGCCCAAACCCAAAGCTCCTCTTGAAGACCCTGTGCACTGCTCCAACTGCCTGAAGGGAAATAAGAGGCATTTGCAGAAGGAGTTGGACACGTTTAAAGCCAAGGTATGGAAAGGCTGTCTCTTAGCATCTCTGCAGGGGCCCAGGCCTTTCTTGTGGCAAACCCAAGCGGGGATCTGCTCCTGTCGTGGGGGTTCTGTGTAACCCCGGCTGGTTCAGTGTGCGGCCAGCTGGGATGAGGGGGCTGGGAGGGAACAGAACGGCTGCTTTTGGGGTCTGCTCGGTTGTGCCTCCTGAAATAAGAGCATGGGGCTGAGCTCAGGTTGTCTCCGTGCCCTGGACAACTTGGCCACAGGGTGGGATTCGGTGGCAGGGAAGTGACTCGCCTTCCTGAGACACCTGGCACCTATGGTTGGAGAGGTCAGGATCCATGAAGTCGCCTCGTCCCGACTTGCAGTACGATGTGCGTGTTCCTTTCAAAGAGCTGCTTCCCCAGTGTTGCGGGGCGGGTGCACTTCTTTCTGTTTCGTTTGGCCAAGCAGGGTGCGTGCGCTCGGGGAGAAACGGGAGACGTCCTGGACTGCTGCGCTGGTGCAGTTTTGTCTTCTCTGTCCTCTTTCTTCCTGCAGCTGAGTAACTTGCTGTGAATCCTGCATCCTCCCGTAGCGTATTGTGTGTAGGCGGCAGCATCTGCGGTCTTCATGTAGGAATTGAGGCGTAGAGGCCTGGGAAGTGCTGGTGTAGAAATCCTCTTTTCATCCTTTTTATAGCGGCATGTTGTCACTGTAGGAGCAGGAGAAGCTTTGAACGGAACACTTCCCATGCAGTAGCCAACAAGCGGTTAGAAAGGGTGTTTGGAGTCCTTGAGAGGGGAAGATGAGTGCTGTGGCAGCACGTAGGGAATGAACGTAGACATAGGAGAGGGGCCAGTACAAAAGATGATGAAGTAACGTGGCTTTTGAGAGGTGACTGGAGAGTCGAAGCTGTGGACTCCTTTTTGTCAAGCCTAAGCTCACCTGTGTGAATTCCTGTTGCGATTTGACAGCTGCTGCAATCAAAAGAACAGCATATCCAGAACCTGAAGTATGGAGTTGGCCTGCAGATTGCTATAGAGAAGATGGACTGGGAAATAACAGCTTCTTGCCTGAAACAGCAAAGCCTTCTGGTAGCATCTGCTGCAAGATCTGAGGCCATCAAACAACTGGAGAAGCGCATGCAATGGTAAGGGACTGAGAGAGGGGGAGCAAGGCTTCACTTTTGGGGACTGTGTGAAAGCCAGAGGGTTGCCTTCTTGCAGCACAGCAAGTTAGTGCAGGCTTCTGAAAGATGCTTTTGCTTTTGGCTCTGTTACTTCACGCTCTTCTTCCAGGCTTTATACTCTTGAGGCTTGCTGTATCCACACGACCATAACCGCTTGTATGTCTTTCTTAGGCTCGAAGTTCAAAATGCCAGACTGGAAGCCACGGTCCAGCAACAAGCCATGATCATCGAGGCCCTTCAGAAAGACCTGAAGCCTCTGTCTCAGTAAGCCAGCCATAGACTTCCCTCTTTGTGAGCTCCTGAGCCTAGTTCCTTAATCACGTGGGGAAATCCTGCCCTTCCCCAGCTTTCTGGTTGTGAGAGCTGACCCACGATACCATAGCAAGTGCTTCTTCACGCCCTCTTGGGTGAGGCCCTGACAGTAATGCGCTGGCTGAAGCCCTTTCTGCTGTAGGCCAGTCGTGAGGCTGAGACCTCATGCTCTCTAACCAAGTGTAGGTATTCTGCATCATTCATTGCTAGGGGTTGTCCGACTGTCCATGCTGCTTTCAGGACCTCTTTGGTAAAGGCACCAAGGTTTAAGGAGGCGTTGAGACCTTTGCGGCAGCTGGGCTCAGTGACATCTTCGGATGCCTCTCCTTCCTGTGTCAGGAGCAGATCTGAAGCTAAGGAGAACAGCCACCCACACTTTGGACAATTCAGTGCTGTGTTGCGGAGCTCTGCCTTGCTCCTAGGTGGCTAGGAGCTTCCCAGCTTTTGTTTCCGAGGGGATCCAACTGATAGCCCTGGAGTTAAGCTCCTTGGCAGTGTTCCTCCTCTTGTGGGTAGCTTTCCACTCCAGGGCATTCCTTCTCCACGGATGGCTCTGTGTGCTTAAAAGCTAGGCTGAAGGACATAGCCCTTTCTCCTGGTGATGGTAGCTGGCTAAACAAATTACCTTATCTGCCACAGGCATGCCCTGTGTAGGCAACTGCACATAACCACTTGTGACTGCATCTTGACTTCATTCCCTTCTGCCCCTGCCCTTTTCTGTTAGCCTGTATCAATGAGTAGCAGGAGAGAAGGGTACCTGGGTGAAGTTTGGAGTAAAAACACCTTTAGGAATAAAGCAGGATTGAAGGGGGAGGGGAAACAACAACAAGAAAAAACCCCACACATTCATTCCTTTTGTTCATCAGTCTGGCACAATGTAAAGGTTGTGCCAATGCATAATTTTCCATAGTTTTCAAATCTCTCTGAAGCTTGGTTTGGTTACTGCAATGATCTTCCCAGGGATTTCTGTGGCCCAGGCCACTGTGAAACTAACAGCATTTTCTTGCCCTGCCTCTCCCCAGTCATCGCGGAACTGGCAGTGACGAGATGATGCTGGAGCCAAGGAAGAGCCAGCTGCAGAAAGCAAAGAGCAGATCTGAAGAGATGAGGGAAGCCAGGAAAACTCTGGCTTCCACCTTGTGCAGCTCCTCCCCCGCCTTTCGTTCCACACGTGCTGCTCCACCTTGCGATTCAATAAACTTTGCCATCTAGTCCGTCTAGGACTGAATTATTGAGGACGAAAAAGACCGCGAGGCCACCCTGCAGTGGAGGCACTGGGCAGGCATCCCATCCCCCACCCCACCCCGAGGACGGTGCCCCCCAGGCAGGATGCCCCTTTGTGATGTGCTTTTTGATGCCCTTTGACATGCCCCATGGCCTCGTCCCTACCGCAGCATGCCGAAGGTTGGCCCGGGAAAATGTGGTGGTTAAAAAGAGCTGGCTGGATGGCCGGGCCCAGAGAGTTGTGGTGAATGGAGTCAAATCCAGTTGGAGGCCAGTCACTAGTGGAGTCCGTCAAGGCTCGGTACTGGGGCCAGTCCTCTTTAACATCTTCATCGATGATGTGGATGTGGGGATCGAGTGTACCCTCAGTAAGTTCACAGACGACACCAAGTTAGGTGCATGTGTCGATCTGCTCGAGGGTAGGAAGGCTCTGCAGGAAGATCTGGATAGGCTGGACCGATAGGCCGAGGCCCACAGTATGAAGTTCAAGAAAGCCAAGCCCCGGGTTCTGCACCCGGGGCACAACAACCCCAAACAGAGCTACAGGCTGGGAGATGTGTGGATAGAAAGCTGCCTGTCAGAGTTTTGGTTGACAGTCGGTGAATATGAGCCAGCAGTGTGCTCAGATGGCCAAGAAGGCCAACAGCATCCTGGCTTGCATAAGAAACAGAGTGGCCAGCAGGTCCAGGGAAGTGATTGTCCCCCTGTACTCGGCTCTGGTGAGGCTGCACCACGAGTACTGTGTTCAGTACTACATGGAGGTGCTTGAGTGAGTCCAGTGAAGAGGGAGCCGCCAGGGCCCAGTGCCCTGGTGAGGGAGGCTGACGAGGTGGAGCCGGAGCCGGAGGCGCCCCCTCCCCTGTTGCTGCCCCCTGAGGGTGGCAGAGACACCGTGTGTGAATGGGGGGGTGAGCAGTTGGATGGCCTGGTCAGCTTGGTGGCAGAGCTCAAGGAGGAGGTGGAGAGGTTGAGGGCCATCAGGGAGTGTGAGTGGGAGATAGACCTGTGGGGCAACTCCCTGCCAGCCCTGAAGGAGAAGCACCGGGGTGAGACCCCCCAAATGGGGGTGGACCCCCTGCCCGGTCGCTGTCAGGCAGAGGGAGGGCACCTAGGAGTTGAGGTGGAATGGAGACAGGTCCCTGCTCGACAATGCCGGAATCCCCCCCCCCCCCCCCCCCCACCTGCCCCACCTTCCCAGGTGCCCCTATGCAACAGGTTTGAGGCCCTGGAGCTTGAGAGAGCGGTCGGTGAGGATGTGGTAGAAACTTTACCCAGGAAGCCTAGGGCAAGGAAGTCTGCTCCACAGCTCAAGACTGCTTCCACGAAGAATGAAAGAAGGGTGATCGTTGTAGGTGACTCCCTTCTCAGGGGAACGCAGGGCCCTATCTGTCGGCCTGACCCTACCCATAGGGAAGTCTGCTGCCTCCCTGGGGCCAGGGCCATTGCCAGAAAGCTTCCCAGCCTGGTTCGCCCCTCCAATTACTACCCACTATTGATAGTCCAGGCTAGCAGTGATGATATTGATGAGAGAAGCCTGAAGGCTATCAAACAGGACTTCAGGGGGCTGGGACAGTTAGTGGACGGAGCGGGAGTACAGGTGGTGTTTTCGTCCATTCCTACAGTGGCAGGGAGGGGTTCAGAGAAGACACGGAAAGCCCACCTGATAAACATGTGGCTCAGAGGCTGGTGCCCACACAGAAATTTTGGGTTCTTCGACCATGAGGTGCTTTATTCAACACCCGGCCTGATGGGCTGAGGCCAACGGTATGAGGTTCAAGAAGGCGAAGTGCTGGGTCCTGCACCAGGGGCACAACAACCCCAAGCAGTGCTACAGGCTGGGAGACAAGTGGTTAAAAAACTGCCTGACAGAGAAGGACCTGGGAGTTTTGGTTGACAGTCGGCTGAATATGAGCCAGCAGTGTGCTCAGGCGGCCAAGAAGGCCAACAGCATCCTGGCTTGCATAAGAAACAGAGTGGCCAGCAGGTCCAGGGAAGTGATTGTCCCCCTGTACTCGGCTCTGGTGAGGCCGCACCTCGAGTACTGTGTTCAGTTTTGGGCCCCTCTCTACAAGAAGGACATGGAGGTGCTTGAACGAGTCCAGAGAAGGGCAACGAAGCTGGTGAAGGGTCTGGAGAACAAGTCTTATGAGGAGCGGCTGAGGGAGCTGGGACTCTTTAGCCTGGAGGAGGCTCAGGGGCGACCTTATCGCACTCTACAGGTACCTGAAAGGAGGCTGTAGCGAGGTGGGGGTTGGTCTGTTCTCCCACGTGCCTGGTGACAGGACGAGGGGGAATGGGCTAAAGTTGCGCCAGGGGAATTTTAGGTTGGATCTTAGGAAGAACTTCTTTACCGA
Organism: Nettapus auritus; assembly: GCA_011076525.1. Classification (NCBI taxonomy): domain Eukaryota; kingdom Metazoa; phylum Chordata; class Aves; order Anseriformes; family Anatidae; genus Nettapus; species Nettapus auritus. Next base: position 10,247 of record JAACYP010029739.1, read on the forward strand.
AAGGGTTGTTAGACATTGGAACGGGCTGCCCAGGGAAGTGGTGGAGTCACCATCCCTGGAGGTCTTTAAAAGACGTTTAGATGTAGAGCTTAGGGATATGGTTTAGTGGGGACTGTTAGTGTTAGGTCAGAGGTTGGACTCGGTGATCTTGGAGGTCTCTTCCAGCCCAGATGATTCTGTGATTCTGTGATCTTGGGGCTCCTCAAGGGCCATACCACGGGGTCCATCCCCCAGCAGCAAACTGCTCCAGCACGGGTCCCCCACGGGCGGCAGCTCCCCCCAGACCCCCTGCTCCTGCGTGGGCTCCTCTCCATGGGCTGCAGCTCCGGCCCGGGGCCTGCTCCTGCGGGGGCTCTCCATGGGCCGCAGGGGAGCTTGGGCTGCGTGCCTGGAGCATGTCCTGCCCTCCTGCTGCACTGACCTGCGGGGCTGCAGGGTGTGGTGGTTTTACTGTGCTGGGCAGCTGAACACCACAACTGCTCTCTCACTCCCCCTCCTCAGATGAGGAGGGGAAGAAGTAAAGGAAAGAACAACTCACGGGTTGAGATAAGGATAATTTAATTAAAGGAAAAGAATATATATATATATGTTAAGGAAATATTATTAATTAACAATTCAACTAAAGGGAAAAAGGGAAAGGGGGAAGGGAGGGGTAAAGGGAACAGTAAAACAAAACAAGTAAAGGCTATGTGGAAGTGCAGAGGAAAGAAATTATTCTCTACTTCCCACAAATGAACGATGCCTGGCCATGTCCTTGAAGCAGGACTTTAACACACATAGCCGGTGTTCGGGAGGAGGACAGATGTTTTTGCATGGCACTGTATGGGCTGCTGCAGGGAAAGTTAACATCTCAGCCAGACCCAGTACACAGGGCTGATTCTCCCACATTTTCTTACCCCTCTCTCCCCTCTCTCTTTTTCTTTTCCTTTTTTTTTTTTTTTTTTTTTTTTTCCTTTCTTCCATCTGCTCTCCCAGAGGCCCTCCCAGCGTTGATGGCAAGGTAGGCGGGCAGGGCTTGTTTCCGGCATGGAGGCCACCTGAGAGAGCCGCCAGGGCCCGATGCCCTGGTGAGGGAGGCTGACGAGGTGGAGATGGAGCCGGCGGCACCCCCTCCCCTATTGCTGCCCTCTGAGGGATGGCCTGGTCAGCCCGGTGGCAGAGCTCAAGGAGGAGGTGGAGAGGTTGAGGGCCATCAGGGAGTGTGAGTGGGAGAGAGACCTGTGGGGCAACTCCTTGCCAGCCCTGAAGGAGAGGCACCGGGGTGAGACCCTCCAAACAGTGGTGGGGCCCCCTGCCCTGTCGAGCAGAGGGAGAGGACCTAGGAGATGAGGAGGAATGGAAGCAGGTCCCTGCTCCACGTCGCAGGCAACCCCC
>MU016229.1:0-14091 GCA_011076525.1 Nettapus auritus
GAGTTAATTTTCCTCCCAGTAGCTGGTAGGGTGCTATGTTTTGGATTTAGGATGAGACTAATGTTGATAACACACTGATGTTTTAATTGTTGCAGAGCAATGCTTACACTAAGCCAAGGACTTTTCAGCTTCTCGCTCTGTCCTGCCAGCGGGCAGGCTGGGAGTGCAGCAAGAGCTGGGAGGGGACAGACCCAGGACAGCTAACCATAAGGGTTGGACAATATCCAGCCCTTATTTCATACCATTTAGGTCATGCTCAGGTTCCATACATCCCAAAACATTCCAGGTAAGCACCACTTTTCATATATGTGTATAAAATGCCCACTGAGTTTGTTTAGTCCATGACTTCGGGCTCCATCTGTCGCAACAATCTTTCAGGGCGGAAGAGATGGTGTGTGGTGTTAGATTGTTGCATGCTGAAGCCGGTTCTGATTCCGTCACTGCTGTGCTTGTCCAAGTCTATCAAAATTCATTCGTAATTATCTGTGTGACCGTTACTGTAATACGATTAATATCATAGAATCATAGAATGGTTTGGGTTGGAAGGGACCTTAAAGATCATCTAGTCCAACCACCCTGGGACACCTTCCACTAGACCAGGTTGCTCAAAGCCCCATCCAACCCATCCTTAAACACTGCCAGGGGTGGGGCATCCACAACTTCTCTGGGCAACCTGTTCCAGTGCCTCAGCACCCTCATAGTAAAGGATTTCTTCAGAATATCTAATCTAAATCTATCCTCTTTTAGCTTAAGGCCATTATTCTTTGTCCTATCACTACACTCCCTGATAAAGAGTCCTTCCCCAGCTTTCTTGTAGGCCCTCTTTAGGTATTGGAAAGTCGCTATATGGTCTCCCCAGAGCCTTCTCTTCTCCAGGCCGAACAACCCCAACTCCCTCAGCCCGTCTTCAAAAGAGAGGTGCTCCAGCCCTTTGATCATCTCTGTGGCCCTCCTCTGGACTCGTTCTAACACATCCATATCCTTCTTGTGCTGGGGGGTCCAGAGCTGAACACAGTACTCCAGGTGGGGCCTCACAAGAGAAGAGTAGAGGAGGAGAATCGCCTCTCTCAACCTGCTCGCCATACTTCTTTTGATGCAGCCCAGGATACAGCTGGCTTTCTGGGTTGCAAGCACATATTGCTGGCTCATGTTGAGTCTCTCATCAACCAACACCTACATGTCCTTCTCCTCAGGGCTACTTTCAATCCATTCTCCACGCAGCCTGTATTTGTGTTTGGGATTACCCTAACACAGGTTCATGACCTTGCACTCAGCCTTGTTGAAATTTATGAGGTTTGCACGGGCCTACCTCTCAATCCTGTCAAGGTCCCTCTGGATGGCATCCCTTCCCTCCAGCATGTCGACTGCACCACACATCTTGGTGTCATCGGCAAACTTCCTGAGGGTGCGCTCAGTTTTGCTGTCCATGTCACCAACAAAGATGTTAAACAGCGCTTGTCCCATATTTCATTGTATAGTTAATTGTTCTTTGGAAAATGTACAACAAAATATGTCACTGGTGGTAGCCAATTTCTCTGTCCATTGCATACCCTGTGTCTAATAAGCTCTTTTTTCTGTCACATCTACACATTGTGGAAAGGCGTTTAGCAAACTTTCCTAAAATAAGTATAATCTGTGAGAAAAATCTCAATAATTTTCTTCAGACAGGACCTTCTGTGAAGCTATTTCATTCACAATTGCACTGGCGGGCGTCCTGCCAATTAGGATCGCATTATAGTAAAAATATCATAACCTTTTATTCCCTATTACCCGACACCTGATCACCTCCCCTGTTTCCTCATTGTCTGAGTACTACAGGTTCACAAGCTACTAGACGCTCTTCTATACCATACGTGTACAATTTTTTTGGATCAACCCTTTAATCTCTCCTTTTTCCTTTTTTTCCCCCTCCTTTCTTACGTTTAGGGAACTTGTCATCTTTGTTTTTTTTACTATTCCCACACTGCTCATCCTGTTTTTCTCAGTCTTCTACCTTATTTTGGAACAGTGAGGCCTTCTACTGTCTACTTATCTACTTAGCATTTCTCTTTATTATGACTACACAACTACCTTTGAATATAGAAGGTTAGTTTTCTACTGCAAAAACACACTCTACTTCGAAAACATGTCCAACTGCAAAAACACAACTTAGTTTCTCACAATTCCCCCATTCTTTTCTTACTCCTATTGTTGTTTTTGCACTTCTTCACATAGCACACTCTTGAGTTTTTCCAGCATTAAGGCTCAATATTCTTCTTCGGATGTCACAGGGGATGACAGATATACAATGCCATTATGATTATGATATCAAGAAGTAGTTGTTTGAGCCAATTCCATTCAGGTAACCACGAAGTTAGTTTCTCCCAAATGTTTCTAAATCCCCAGCAAGTGTCATCTTGAGCCACTCTATGTAGGATCTTGTTGGTTGCTTTTTGTTTTGTTTTGTTTTTTTTTTTCCAAATATTTTTGAGATCAGTCAAATTTGTCCCATTTGATCTACATATATACAGCAAATACTATTAATTGCAGTGCACACTCCTCCTTGTGAGGCTAGTAATAAATGTAATACCATTTCATTCTGAAGTACTATTTTTGCAAACTTATCTCCTTTTTCTTGCATCCAGACTGTTATTTTCTAGTTCTTCAATTATAGCTGAGACATTTAGAATAGCTTTTTCTAATTCACTCACCTCTAACCAAGGTAAAAAGCACCTTGCAAAACTGTGAAATGCTAGAGAATTTTACTAGAGGATTATCTGGAGTCTGCTTAATGCTGCGTGTAGTCTCAAGGGGGCTTTGGCTTTGTGGGTCTTCAATAATAGTTACATTTGGAATTATTGCCCCCAGGGTGCAATCTCCCTTCCATCCCAGGGGCAACACCTTCCTGGCTTTATTGCCACATAGACAGTACCACCCCTTGCCATTCGGGACAGGCCATCTGGTTACAGGATTCTCATGTTGTATCTGGCATGCATTATGTATATTAGCATTCCCGTGGCTACCATATTTGGTACAGTATGGATTATTCCCTACTTCATGGATAATATTTCCACACCGAGGGTCAGTACTATTGCCCCCTAAGTTTCTATCATTGTTGTTTAAAAGGCACCTTTGATAACACAGTATGCTGTAGCCAGGATTATGTGTAGGGAATTCAACTTCAAAATCTGTTTCTTCCCGGGACTGAGTATGATCTGTCATTTTTAGAAATCTAGAGAATCCAGACAGTTGCTGCTGGAAATAGCAATCAGGGACAAGGCCTTTTCAGTCTTTCTTTGAGTGCTACCATCCAGCCGATTCCTTATCCACCTCCAAATGTGGACCATCCATCAAATCCAATTTAGAGACCAGAATATCCTGGGGGACAGTGTCAAATGCTTTGCGTAAGTTCAGATAGATGACGTCAGTTGCTTTTCCCTTATCCACCAATGCTGTAAAGCCTGGCACATCAGACCCAGAGAAGTATAATGCTGTGGACACTGGTGCACAGCATACTGTGAACCCATCAAGCTATTGTAGTGGGTTTACATGGCAAGGTTTTGGTAGCAGGGGGCCATAGGGGTGGCTTCTGTGAGAAGGATCTAGAAGCTGCCCCATGTTTGGTAAGGACCCCACTGCTGACCACAGCTGAGCCAATAAGTGATGTTTTGCGCCTCTGTGAGAGCATATTTAAGACAGGGGAAAAAAAACACTGCGCCACTCAGCAGCTGGGACAGTGAGAGGAGTGAGAAACAGCCTTGCAGGCGCTAAGGACAGTGAAGAAGGAGGGGGAGAGGTGCTCCAGGCGCCAGAGCAGAAGTCCCCTGCGGCCTGTGGTGAGGACCATGGTGAAACAGGATGTCCCCCTGCAGCCCATGGAGTACCACGGTGGAGCAGGGTTCCACGCTGCAGCCCGTGGAGGGGACCATGGTGGAGCAGGTGGACCTGCACCGACGGAGGCTGTGGCCTGTGGAAGACCCCTGCCAGAGCGCATTCCGGGCCGGACCTGTAGGCTGTGGAGAGGAGACAACGCAGGAGCAGGTGACCTGGCAGGAGCTGCTGCCCGTGTTGGAGCAGTTTGCTCCCGAGGGATGGACCCCCTGGTACAGACCCATATCTGGAGCAGTTCTTGAAGAGCTGCTGCCTGTGGGAATCCCACACTGGATCAGTTCGGCAAGGACTGCATCCTGTGGGAGGGAACCCACAGCACAAGGGACAAGAGTGACCGAGAAGGAGTGGCAGAGAAGAAGTGCTATAGACTGACCATAACCCCCATTCCCCCGTTCCCCTGCACCGCTCGGGGGAAGGAGGTGGAAGAGGGTGGATGGGGGGGGGAAGGTGCTTTCATTTTTTTTTTCCTTTGTTTCTCACTTCTCTAGCTTGTTAGTAATAGGCAATAAATCTTACTATCTCCCTATGCTGAGTCTGTTTTGCCCGTCACAATAATTATTGCGCAATCTCCTTGTCCTTCTCTCAACCCTTGAGCCCTTTTCATCGTATTTTCTCCCTGCTCCTCTTTGAGGAGGGGGAGTGAGAGAGCGGTTGTGGTGGAGTTCGGCCGCCCACCCGAGTAAAACCACCACAGCTATAAAGGGGCAGAACCCTTGGCAGAACTCCCAACAGTTAACTGTACTGGAGGCTGAAGTGAGTCTAACTGGGAATGAGTGGCAAATGGACCATATTGTGACTGGCCCGGATGCTCCGTGCATCCTTGGCATAGACTATCTCAGGAAAGGATTTTTCAAAGATCTAGAAGGGAACGGTGGGTTTTTGGCATAACTGCCTTGGAGACAGAGGACTTTAAGCTGTTGTCTACCTTGCCTGATCTTTCAGAGGACCCTACTGTTGTGGGGCTGCTGAGGGTCGAAGAACAGCAAGTGCCAATCGCTACCACAGTAATATCGCACCAATCGAGACTCCCTGATTCCCATCCATAAGTTAATTCATCAACTGGAGAGCCAAGGAGTGATCAGCAAGACACATTCACCTTTTAATAGTCCCATATGGCCAGTGTGAAAGTCTAATGGTGAGTGGAGACTAACAGTGGACTATCGTGGCCTCCACTGAGTGCTGCCATGTTAGACACGCTGGAACTCCAGTATGAACTGGAATCAAAGGCAGCCATGTGGTATGCCACAACTGATATCACTAATGCATTCTTCTCCATCCCTCTAGCAGCAGAGTGCAGGCCACAGTTTGCTTTCACTTGGAGGGGTGTCCAATACACTTGGAATCGGCTGCCCCAGGGGTGGAAACACAGCCCTACCATTTGCCATGGACTGGTCCAGTCTGCATTGGAGCAGGGGGAAGCTCCTGAACACCTGCAGTACATCGATGACATCCTCGTGTGGGGCAACACAGCAGAGGAAGTTTTTGAGAAAAGGAAGAAAACAGTCCAAAGTCTCCTGAAAGCTGCTTTTGACACAGAACAAAATAAGTTCAAAGGACCTGCACAGGAGATCCAGTTTTAAGGAACAGAATGGCAAAATAGATGTCCTCAGATCCCCATGGATGTGACCAACCCAGTAGCAAAAAGGAAACACAAGCTTTTTTAAGTGTTGTGGGTTTTTTGGAGAATGCACATTCCAAATTACCATCTGATTTTAAGCCCACTCTATGAAGTGATCCAGAAGAAGAATGATTTCAAATAGGGCCCTGTGCAACAACAAATCTTTGAACAATTTAAATAGGAGATAGTTCATGCAGTAGCCCTTGGGCCAGTTTGAGCAAAAAGTGTATAAAATGTGCTCTATACCAAAGCCGGCAGAATGGCCCTACCTGGAGCCTCTGGCAGAAAGAGCCGGGAAGACTCAAGATCGACACATTGAGCAAAGGCCACCTGGTTCATCAACACGAGGGGTCTGCTTACTGAGCTGGCCCTGCCCAATTGAAGCAGTTACATCCTGTAGAAGGGGATAAAGTCCATGCAATGCATGTAAAAATCATGCTGGGGAAGACAGTCTGGGCTCTTCCTGTCCTAGGCAAAGGCAAACCATTCATGGGATTGCTTTTGCTCAAGGACCTGGGTTCACTTGGTGGGTAATGCAGAAGGATGGGGAAGTTCGATGTGTACCTCAAGGGGATTAAATCTTGGGTGTGACTAGCCGCATGATTTGAATTGTGTAATGTTAACTGCTATATAATTCTTTATGTCATCACTACTATGGTAGCTATAGGCCATATTATGCATAGAGCCAGTAAGTCAGCTTCATCAAGGGCCCAACTTAAATGTCTCTATGCTAACGAACATAGCATGGGGAATATGAGGAGTTAGAGATGTAGGCATGCCTGCAGGGCTATGACCTCATTGGCATCATGGAGATGTGTTGGGATGGCTCCCATGATTGGAGTGTTAGGATGGAAGGATACAGGTTCTTTAGGAAGGACAGGCAGGGGAGGTGAGGAGGGGGCTTTGCCCTCTATGTCAATGAGCAGCTGGAATGCATTGAGCTCTGGCTGGGTGTGAAATGTGTTAATTTGTTTCGTGTCAGTATGGAATAATACTAGGGCTGCATATAACCTTCTACCTAAGAAAATCAGAGTGATTAGTGTACATAGTTCTTGTATCTTGAGAAGGAAAGGTCCAGCAATTCATGTAAATAGAGGGTTTGAAGGGCGAACATTGAGACTCGGGTCTGGGAGATCAGAACCAAGGAGGTTTTAGGAAACTGCTGACTTTTGCATGGGATGCTGCGCAAGCCTCTGATATCTGGCAAAGAGATCACCAAATAATGAGAAAGGGGGAGTTGAAGAACAACCGAAGGACAAAGCCTGGGAGGAAGACTACGAGCCTTCAGCACGAGCGACCCTCAGAGGGACCACCAGAGACTGATATGCATGCGGCCGGGAGAGGGTTCAGATTCCAGAAACTGATTATAATAACCCTGCCTTTTCTAGGAGCAGTGATGAATATGTATTAGTCTAGGAGCATAAAAACGAGCCGCCTGATGTAACAGGTGTGCGTCTTGGTGGAGCAGAGACTCCCGGTGCACCCAGTGTTGTTTGCTTACCTCTATTCATTTAATAAATTGCATGGGGAGGGTGAGAAGCTGACAGAGAGCTTATGGGTCAGGATTACAGGGAGGGCAGGGACAGGGGACATTAGAGTGGGAGTGTGCTACAGGCCACCTGACCAGGAATACTGAACAGATGAGTCCCTCTATAGACAGATAGAAGCAGCCTCATATTTGCCAGCCCTGGTATTCATGGGATACTTCAACCACCCCGATATCTGTAGGAGAGACCGTACAGCAGGGCATTGGCAATCCAGGAGGTTCCTGGAATGCATTAAAGAATCACAGAATCACAGAATAGCTGAGGTTGGAAGGGACCTCTGAAGATCATCTAGTCCAATCCCCCCTGCTGAGCAGGATCACCTAGAGCACATTGTGCAGGATGGCATCCAGGAGGGTTTTGAATATCTCCAGCGAAGGAGACTCCACAGCCTCTGTGGGCAACCTGTTCCAGTGCTCTGTCACTCTCACAGTAAAGAAGTGCACTCTCATATTTAGATGGAACTACTTCCTGTACTTCAGTTTGTGCCTGTTGCTCTTGTCACTGGGCACAACTGAAAAGAGTCTGTCCCCATCCTCTTGACACCCTCCCTTCAGGAATTTATAAGCATTGATGAGGTCTCCCCTCAGTCTTCTCTTTTCCAGGATAAACAGGCCCAGTTCTCACAGCCTGTCTTCGTAAAACAGATGCTCCAGTCCTCTAACTGTCTTCATAGAACTCCTCTGAACAGTAACTCCGTGTCCCTCTTGTACTGGGGAGCCCAGAACTGGACTCGATAGCTCCAGGTGTGGCCTCACCAGAGCTGAGTAGAGAGGAAGGATCACCTCCCTTGACCTGCTGGCAACACTCTTCCTAATGCACCCCAGGATACTGTTAGCCTTCTTGGCCACGAGGGCACATTGCTGGGTCATGGTTAACCCGCTGTCCACCAGGACTCCCAGGTCTCTCTTTGCAGAGCTGCTTTCCAGCAGGTCAGCCCCCAGCCTGTACTGGTGCACGGGGTTATTCCTCCCTAGGTGCAGAACCCTGCACTTACCCTTGTTGAACTTCACGAGGTTTCTCTCGACCCAACCCTCCAGCCTGTTGAAGTACCTCTGAATGGCTGCACAGCCCTCTGGGGTATCAGACACTCCTCCAAGCTTTGTGTTGTCAGCAAACTTGCTGAGGGTGCACTTGGTTCCAGTTCCATCATCCAGGTCGTTGGTGAATCAGTTGAACAACACTGGACCCAATACTGAACCCCTGGGGGACACTAGCTACAGGCCTCCAACTAGACTCCGTACCACTAAGCACAACTGTTGTGGTTAAACCTGGCCAGCACCTAAACACCACACAGCCATTCGCTCACCCTCCCCCCTCCCTCTCTGGGATGGGGGAGAGAAACAATAAAAACTGAAGCCTATGGGCTGAGATAGAGACAATTTATTAGGAAAGAAAATAAAATAATAACAATGTGTATGAAACAAGTGATGCACAATGCAATTGCTCACCACCCGCTGACTGATGCCCAGTCTATCCCCGAGCAGCCGGCCCCCCCCACCCTGGCTACCCACCCCTATATATTGTTTAGCATGACGTCAGATGGTAAGGAATACCCCTTTGGCCACTTTGGGTCAGCTGTCCTGGGTCTGTCCCCTCCCAGCTCCTGATGCAGCCCCAGACTCCGCACTGGCAGGGCAGCATGAGAAGCTGAAAAGTCCTTGGCTTAGTGTAAGCACTGCTCTGCAATAATTAAAACATCAGTGTGTTATCACATTAGTCTCATCCTAAATCCAAAACATAGCACCCTACCAGCTACAGGGAGGAAAATTAACTCTATCCTAACTAAAAACAGGACATATATCCACCCCTTATTCCATGCCATTTATGTCATGCTCAGGTTACACCCTTTCCAATAGATTCCAATTGACCACCATTTTCATTTATAATATATGTAAAATGTCCACTGAGTTTGCATAGTCCGTGACTGACTTCGGGCTCCATCTGTCATCACAGTCTTTCAGGGCAGAGAAGATGGTGTGTGATGTTGGATTGTCACACGTTGAAGCCCGTTCTTGTTCCATCACATCTCTGTGCTTGTTCAATTCTATCAAAATTGATTCATCATTATCTGTGTGGCTGTTACTGTGATACCATTAATAGGACATTGACATATAGGAATCATGGTAGTGATGACATACAGTATTATATAATAATTAACATAATACAATCCAACTCGTGGGCTATTCTCACCCAGTATTAAATCCCCCTAAGGTACACATCGGACCTCCCCATTCTTTTGCATTAACCAACAAGTGCCTCCAGGTCCCTGAGCAAAAGCAATCCCACCAATGGGTTTGCTTTTTCCTGAGGCAGGAGTAGCCCAGACTGTCTTTCCCAGCATGTTTCTTATATGCACTTCAGGAACTTTATCTCCTTCTACAGTACGTAACAGGTTTGATTGGGCAGGTCCAGCTCGGTTAGCAGATCCCCTAGTATTGACTAACCAGGTGGCCTTTGCCAAATGTGTGTCCCAAATTTTGAATGTCCCAGCACCCATTGCCTTCAGTGTAGTCTTTAACAATCCATTTGTCCGCTTGATTTTCCAAGAGGCTGGTGCATGATAGGGAATGTGATACACCCACTCAATACCATGTTCCTTGGCCCAAGTGTCTATAAGGTTGTTTGGGAAATGAGTCCCATTGTTTGACTCCATTCTTTCTGGGCTGCCATGTCGCCATAGGACTTGCATTTCAAGGCCCAGGATAGTGTTCTGGGCGGTGGCATGGGGCACAGGATATGTTTCCAGCCATCCGGTGGTTGCTTCCACCATTCTAAGTACGTGGCGCTTGCCGTTGAGGGTTTGAGGGAGTGTGATGTAATCAATCTGCCAGGCCTCTCCTTATTTATATTTTAGCCATCGTCCTCCATACCAAAGAGGCTTTGACCGTTTGGCTTGCTTGATTGCAGTACATGCTACACAATCATGAATAACCTGTGCTATAGCGTCCATGGTCAGGTCCACCCCTCGATCACGAGCCCATCTGTATGTTGCATCTCTGCCTTGATGGCCTGAGGTGTCATGGGCCCATCGGGCTATAAATAATTCACCCTTATGTTGCCAGTCCAGGTCCACCTGAGCCACTTCGATCTTAGCATCCTGATCCACCTGCTGGTTGTTTTGATGTTCTTCAGTAGCCCGATTCTTGGGCACATGAGCATCTACATGGCGTACCTTTACAACTAGGTTCTCTACCCGGGCAGCAATATTTTGTCACAGTGCAGCAGCCCAGATGGGTTTGCCTCTGCCCTGACAGTTGTTCTGCTTCCACTGTTGTAACCACCCCCACAGGGCATTTTGTACCATCCATGAATCAGTATAGAGATAGAGAACTGGACACTTTTCTCTTTCAGAGACATCTAAAGCCAGCTGGAAGGCTTTCACTTCTGCAAATTGGCTCAATTCACCTTCTCCTTCAGCAGTTTCTGTGACTCGTCATGTAGGACTCCATACAGCAGCCTTCCATCTCCGATGCTTTCCCACAATACGACAGGACCCATCAGTGAACAAAGCATATCTCTTCTCATCTTCTGGTAGCTTGTTGTACAGTGGGGCTTCTTCAGCACGGACCACTTCCTCTTCTGGTGATATCCCAAAGTATTTGCCTTCTGGCCAGTCCATAATCACTTCCAAGATTCCTGGGCGACTGGGGTTTCCTATTCGAGCATGCTGAGTAATCAGTGCAACCCACTTGCTCCATGTAGCATCAATTGCATGATGTGTAGAGGGGACCCTTCCTTTGAACATCCAGCCCAGTAGTGGCAGTCGGGGTGCCAGGAGGAGCTGTGCTTCAGTACCGATCACTTCTGAAGCAGATCGAACTCCTTCATATGCTGCCAATATTTCCTTTTCGGTTGGAGTGTAGCGGGCCTCAGATCCTCTGTATCCCCGACTCCAGAACCCTAGGGGTCGACCTTGAGTTTCCCCAAGCTCTTTCTGCCAGAGGTTCCAGGTGGGGCCATTCTCCCCGGCTGCGGTGTAGAGCACATTCATTACATCTGGTCCTGTTCGGACTGGCCCAAGGGCTACTGCATGAACTATTTCCTGCTCAATTTGTTCAAAGGCTTGTCGTTCCTCAGGGCCCCATTCAAAAGCATTCTTCTTATCGGTTACTTGGTAGAGCGGGTTTACAATCAGACTGTAATTGGGAATGTGCATTCTCCAAAACCCCACGACACCTAGGAAAGTTTGTGTTTCCTTTTTGCTAGTTGGTGGAGACATAGCTGTTATTTTGTTGATCACATCCCTTGGGATTTGACGACGTCCATCTTGCCATTTGATTCCTAAAAACCGGATCTCTCGTGCAGGTCCTTTCACTTTATTTTGTTTTATGGCAAAACCGGCCTTCAGAAGGATTTGGACTATTTTTTTCCCTTTCTCAAAAACTTCCTCTGCTGTGTCACCCCATATGATGATATCATCGATGTATTGCAGGTGTTCAGGAGCATCCCCCTGTTCCAGTGTCGTTCCAGATCAGTCCATAGCAAATGGTGGGGCTGTGTTTCCACCCCTGGGGCAGCTGATTCCAGGCGTATTGGACACCCCTCCAAGTGAAAGCAAACTGTGGCCTGCACTCTGCTGCTAGAGGGATGGAGAAAAATGCATTAGCGATATCAATTGTGGCGTACCACTTGGCTGCCTTTGATTCCAGTTCATACTGGAGTTCTAGCATGTCCGGCACTGCAGCGCTCAGCGGTGGCGTCACTTCGTTCAGGCTACGATAGTCCACTGGTAGTCTCCACTCACCATGAGACTTTCGCACTGGCCATATGGGACTATTAAAAGGTGAGTGAGTCTTGCTGATCACTCCTTGGCTCTCCAGCTGACGAATTAACTTATGGATGGGAATCAGGGAGTCTCGATTGGTGCGATATTGTCGCCAGTGCACAGTTGTGGTAGCGATTGGCACTTGCTGTTCTTCGACCCTCAGCAGCCCCACCACAGAAGGGTCCTCTGAGAGACCAGGCAAGGTGGACAGCTGTTTAGTGCCCTCTGTCTCTAAGGCAGCTATGCCAAAAGCTCACCGGTACCCTTTTGGATCCTTGAAGTACCCTCTCTTGAGGTAGTCTATGCCAAGGATGCATGGAGCCTCTGGGCCAGTCACAATGGGATGCTTTTGCCACTCATTCCCAGTTAGACTCACTTCAGCTTCCAATACAGTTAGCTGTTGGGATCCTCCTGTCACTCCAGAGATACAGATGGGTTCTGTCTCTTTATAGGTTGATGGCATTAGAGTACATTGTGCACCGGTGTCTACTAAAGCTTTATACTTCTGTGCATCTGACGTGCCAGGCCATCGAATCCACACAGTCCAATAAACTCAATTATCCCTTTCCTCCCCATGGCTGGAGGCAGGGACCCTCTAGTCCAGGTCAGAATCTTCGTTTCTGTGTTTAAAGGACTGCCTACTGGAAGTTGGAGCACTAAAGTTTTCAGAGAACTCCTTTTTCCCAGTTGTTTTCTTTTGCAACTCACGTACCCGTGCCTCTAGGGTCGCGGTAGATTTTCCATCCCATTTCCTCATGTCCTCTCCGTGGTCACGTAGGTAAAACCACAGGGTGGCACGGGGTGTGTACCCACCATATCGTCTTCCTTGCGCGGATGAACGCTTACCCCTGATAGCTGAAACACTGGTTTGTACAGGCGGGGAGGAAAATAATCTCTCTTCAAGTTGGTGGACCTTTTCAGAAAGTTTATCCAAAGTATTCTCTTTTAGTTGATGGACGCTTTCAGAAAGTTTCTCCACAGCCGAGACGCAGGCCTGTAAGGAAGAGAAGAGACTTTCTTCATACCGCCGGAGTTGTCTAGCCACTTCATACACTGTGGGTTCGTCACGTTCTCTCCAGGTCATTACTGCCAATGAGTTGGCATATGATGATGGTGCACTCCGTACAAACTTCCGCCACATGGGTCGGGTACACCTGACATCATCTGGGTCTATGGATATTTGTTCATTGTCTAGGTCCTCATAAATCACCTCCCGTACTGCTAATTCCCTCAGGTACTGGATTCCCTTCTCCATAGTGGTCCACTTGCCTGGATGACATACAATTTCTTCCTTGTAAGGATACCTTTCCCTCACAGCATAGGCCAGACCCCAACACATTACAGTGAGTTGTGTCACTTTGGAACTGCCAGAGTCATTACACTTTTTTCAAGCATTTTACCAGTTTTTTAGGATTTTGCAGTTGTTCAGCGGTGAATTTCCAACACATCGGAGGTGCCCACTGCTCTAGATGCTTGCCCATATCCTCCCACACTCCCTGCCACTCACCACTATCCCGCCTCAGGACTGATCTCTGGATGAGATTCCTAAGTAGTTGTTTAACCTTAAGCAAAACCTGAAGCATATTCAGTAGACATAACAACAAGAACATGCTGGTCTGAGTATCCCAAGGATATTCAACATCTTGGAGAACTATCGTAACTAGCTTGGAGGATAAGAGGGTGGTGAAGGAGAAAAGGGAAGTGAACAAGTAGGAAAAAGTATCTTCCCCTGTCCCCTCCACAGACTGGTTGCCTGACAAAAAAAGGCAGTAGGTGTAATTGTCAATAGTTTCCGAGATATGGTTTCCAAAGTATAGAGTCGACGACAGTGCTGAGTACAAGTACCAGGTTAGCGTCATGACCAGATATTTTATCGTTTCATAAGCTATTGCTACACAGCACAGTACCGTAACGATCTTAAACCAGGGCCCGGAAAGGATAAACAGCACAACAGGGATCACATACAGAAGGTAACGTACAATAAGACACAGTTTGGAATACAAGCGCGGCAGACGCGAGATTAAAGCAATCAACATTGTGACTAGCAACTATTTTAGTTTATTTTAGTTTAACACATTCTGATCAGATCTGTCATTATCTCAACCCTTCGTGCCCCACGTTGGGCGCCAAAAAGACTGTTGTGGTTTAACCCGGCCGGCAGCTAAACACCACACAGCCGTTCGCTCACCCTCCCCCCTCCCTCTCTGGGATGGGGGAGAGAAACGGAAAAGTGAAGCGAGAGTTGAGATAGAGACAATTTATTAAGATAGGAAACAATAATAATAATAATA
>MU016229.1:14191-28687 GCA_011076525.1 Nettapus auritus
AATAATAATAATAATAGTGTATATGAAACAAGTGATGCACAATGCAATTGCTCACCACCCGTTGACCGATGCCCAGTCTATCCCGAGCAGCCGGCCCCCCCAACCCGGCTAGCCACCCCTATATATTGTTTAGCATGACGTCAGATGGTATGGAATACTCCTTTGGCCAGTTTGGGTCAGCTGTCCTGGGTCTGTCCCCTCCCAGCTCTTGCTGCACCCCCAGCCTGCCCGCTGGCAGGACAGAGCGAGGAGCTGAAAAGTCCTTGGCTTGGTACAAGCACTGCTCTGCAACAACCAAAACATCGGCATGTTATCAGCATTCTTCCCATCCTAATCCAAAACACAGCATTCCACCAGCTACTAGGAGGAAACTGTCCCAACTGAAACCAGGACAGGGACCTTCCCCTTATCTGCTTAACATATTCTCTACTGCTATGCCACTGTCATGCCTGCACAATCACTTTTGAATATTTAAGGTTAGTGGAATTTTACACTGCAAAAGCACAACGTTATTTCTTACCCTGTAGAACATCTTCTTGTTATTCTTTGCATCCCTCACCAAGTTTACTTCTGTCACTGCCTTGGCTTTCCTGATGCCATTCCTGCACATCCGGACAGCATTTAGAATCATAGAATCATTAAGGTTGGAAAAGACCTCCAAGATCATCTGGTCCAACCATCCCCCTAACACCAATATCAGCCACTAAAGCATGTCCCTAAGCACCAGGTCCAACCTTTCCTTAAACACCCCCAGGGACAGTGACTTCGCCACCTCCCTAGGCAACCCGTCCTTATGCCTAACTACTTTTTCTAAGAAATGTCTCCTAATTTCCAACCTAAACCTCCCTTGGCACATTTTGAGGTCATTCGCTCTTGTTCTATCACTAGTTATCTGCGAGAAGAGGCCAACCCCCAGCTCCCCACAACATCCTTTCAGGTGACTGTAGAGAGCAAATAAGGTCTCCCCCGAGCCTTCTCTTCTTCAGACTAAACAACCCCTGATCTCTCAGCCGCTCCTCATAAGACTTGTGTTCCAGGCCCTTCACCACCTTTGTAGACCTTCTCTGGACATGCTCCAGGGCCTCAATGTCTTTCTTGTAGTGAGGGGCCCAAAAGTGAACACATTACTCGAGGTGCAGAAAGGCATTGGAACGGGTTGCCCAGGGGGGTCGTGAAGTCACCATCCCTCGGTGCGTTTAAGGAAAGGTTGGACTTGGTGTTTAGGCACATGGTTTAGTAGGTGACATTGGTAGTAGGGTGATGGTTGGACCAGATGATCTTGGAGGTCTTTTCCAACCTTAATGATTCTATGATTCTGATATCTAATTGGAATTTGCTGTGCTGCAACTCTCAGCACATACTGCTTAGTAAACTGTAGCTTTTTATTTCTATCTTTAGTTCCGTCTTTATATAAATAGCGTTATAAAAGGCCCTATTTACATAAATAGGTTCCTTTTTAATAAATAAAGTAATATTTTTTTCTGCTAATACTATTTATTAGTTGACTTCTTATGGCAGTTTTTTTCAGTTTGAACTTTCTCATGTTTAATTTATAAGCATCCTTTGATTTTACATTATATCATACCCTTCTATTTTCCATTATTCTCATTCACTGTGATAAAATGGGTCTTTTGGCTCATGTGGTATTCATTGTAAACTTTGCTTTTTAAGGTGTTTTAAATTCTTTTAAACCCAACATTTTTTATTCTATAATTGTTATTAAATAGATTTTTGTGTGTATCGCAGTTTACAGGGACCTCCCCTGATAGCCAAGATTGCTGATAAATGATCGAAAGTGGCTTGCTGAGCACTTCCCCCAACTCCCTCAGTACCCTCAGGTGGATCCCATCTGACCCCCATAGACTTGCATATATCTAAAGTGGTGTAGCAGGTCGCTAACCAGTTCCTTGTGGGTTACGATGGCTTCATTCTGCTCCCCATCCCTATCTACCATCTCAGGGGTCTGGCTACCTGGAGAATAACTGGTCTTGCTGCTAAAGACTGAGGCAAAGAAAGCATTAAGTATCTCAGCCTTTTCCTCATCTCTTGTCACTGTTTCTCCCCATATCCAATAAAGGTTGGAGATTCTCATAATTCCTCCTTTTCTTATTTATGTATTTATAAAAAAAAAAGCATTTTTTTTCCTTGTCTTTAACAGCAATAGCCAGATTGACCTCCAGTCGGGCTTTGGCCCTTCTAATTTTATCCTTGCACAGCCTCATTACATCTTTGTAGATCTCCTGAGTGGCCCGCCCCTTCTTCCAAAGGCCATAAATCCTCTTTTTCTTCCTGAGCTCTAGCCACAGCCAGTCTTTTTTGGTGTCAGCTCATCTTTTGGCATGTGGAGACAGCCTGCTCCTGTGCCTTTAGGATTTCTTTCTTGACGAGTGTCCAGCCTTCCTGGACTCCTTTGCCCTTCAGGACTGCCTCCCAAGGGACTCCGCCAACCAGTCTCCTTAACAGGCCGAAATCTGCCCTCTGGAAGTCCAGGGTGGCAGTTCTGCTAAGTCCCCTCCTTACTTTTCCAAGAATCAAAAACTATTGATTCATGATTGCTGTACCTGTGTAGTGGGTTTACGTGGCAAGGTTTTGGTAGCAGGGGGGCTTGTGTGAGAAGGATCCAGAAGCTTCCCCATGTTAGATAAGGGATCCCCACTGGCCAGAGCTCGGCGAATAAGCAATGTTTGTTGCAACTCTGTGAGAGCATATTTAAGACAGGGAAAACAAAACAAAACAAAACAAAACTGCTGGAGGAACAGTAGCTTGTAGAGAGAAGAGTGAGAAACAGCATTGCAGGTGCCAAGGTCAGTGAAGAAGGTGGGGGAGAGGTGCTCCAGGTGCTGGAGCAGAAGTCCCCTGTGTCCTGTGGTGAGGGCCATGGTGAAGCAGGCTGTCCCCCTGCAGCCCATGGAATACCTGGAGTGCTATAGACTGACTGCAATCCCCATTCCCCTGTTCCCCTGCAACGCTTGGGGGGAGGAGGTGGAAGAGGGTGGATGGGGGGGAAGGTGCTTTTGGTTTCTTTCCTTTGATTCTCACTTCTCTAGCTTGTTAGTAATAAGCAATAAATCTTACTATCTCCCTATGCTGAGTCTGTTTTGCCCGTCACGATAATTGTTGAGCGATCTCCTTGTCCTTATCTCATCCCTTGAGCCCTTTGCATCATATTTTCTTCCCCTTTCCCTTTGAGGAGGGGGAGTGAGAAAGCGGCTGAGGTGGAGCTCTGCTGCCCACCCAAGTAAAACTGCCACAACCCAAGATTGCCTCCAACCTTCACATCACCCACAAGTCCTTCTCTATTTACGAGAAAAAGTTCCAGCAGGGCACAGTCCCTAGTTGGCTCATTCACCAGCTGTCAGGAAGTTATCTTCCACATGCTCTAGAAACCTCCTAGACTGTTTCCTCTCTGCTGTGTGGTATTTCCAGCAGACATTTGGTAAGTTGAATTCCTCCATGAGAACAAAGGCTAGTGACTGCGAGATTTCTCCCAGCTGTTTGTAGAATATTTTGTCTGCCTCTTTAGCCTTGTTAGACAGTATTTAACAGATGCCCACCAGGACATCTGCCTCATTGGCCTTCCCCTTGATTCTTAGCCATAAACATTCAACCCTGTCATTGCCATTATTAATCTTAATCTTATTTTTTTATTTTTATTTTTTTATTATTAATTTATTTTTATTATTAATATTATTAATCTTAAAGAAAGATTTCCCTTTTTGGAGGTTACCATGTAATGTTCCATTCTTTCACAACAGGTAGGAGAGGATTTGACCCTGGGTTCACAGAGGCTTCTGCCTCTAACTCAAGATAGTTCCGCAGAAAAACTTGGAAATGTTTAACAGGTTAAACTTCAGAAAGGGTGAAGGTGGATGAGGCTGACAGTTCCAGCAAAATTTAGGATTGAACTAGAGCTCAACAGTGGCAGAATTTGTGCTGTGCCCAGAGCAGAAATACAAGAACATGCATACAAGTGTGGCAGCTTTGCTGGAAGGTGAAGGATTCTTGACTGGGCAAGACCCTAAGCAATCAAATGTGGCTTCAAAATGGACTGTATTTTGAGCAGGGGACCTGGACCAGATGACCACCAGAGTTTCCTTCCAGCCAAAATTATTCTTTGACTTTATGATTCCTGCTGTATATAGACGTTAGTTCAGACACTATTTAGACAGGTTTATGCAAGTGGTTATGTCACAATTCTGCTTGTTTGTGTAATTATAGGGGTGAATACTGCAACAGTCACAATTGGTAGCAGTCACAAAAAATATATAAATAGATATATTTCTGTGTAATTTTAGCAAATTGAGAAAATGGTCTAAGATTGCAATCATAGTGCTCAATTATACATAAAACTGAACAAACTGCAATTACTTTTTTACTGCCACAAGCACAGATATTCCTTTTTGGACAATTCCATCAAACAGAATAGCTCTTGGTGTTGACATTCTCCTTTTCCCTAATTCTTATCCCTCCGAAGAATTGCTGTAATTTCAGTGTCTTCCCATTTGTAAGCCTGATATACAAAAATGTCTAATGACAGTTTTCCAGTAGAACAAACTAGACTAGTCATGGCTGTTAGATAGGGGTAGTTCATGCCCTGTGACTCAGAAAGGAAAAACGGATTGGAATTTTGTTCCAATTTTCTTGTATTTCATCTTGGCATTTGCTTGACTTCTCCCTGCACTCAGTAATTTACCTTTTGAGCTTACAAATAGTTCAGAGTCTGAAATTACTGGCATCACAGTGGCTTCACTGGCTAGACTACATTGATGGTAGAGGGCACCAACCTTGATTCCTTGTGATGTTCTTTTATCTAAGAAAGGAAATTGTCCTGGAGAATACATTCCCTCGGGAGCTATTTCTCTAAGGAAGTGAAATGGAGACCTAACAGTTTTCATTGAAGAATTGGGTAGCACAGAAATATACTTGAGGAGTTTGGGGGCCAGATTTGTTAATTTCTCTAGGTAGATGATGCACCTCTGTTGAAGACTATATACTAAGAATGATAGGCACATATCTTCTGGGAAAAAAAAAAAAAAAAAAAAGTTTTTTTTTTTTAAGTATTTTTAAATATTTTAACAGTTTGTTATTAATAAAAATATTTTAGTGCAGATGTCCACATAGACATACAGTGTAAGAGTTCTCTAATATTTTGATCTGCAATTTGAGAGGTACACAAACAATGACTTTTCTGTGTAGACTCATGTTGTAGACTGTGTAGATGCATGGATTTTATTTCTTTGGTGTATAAGCTATTTTTACATGACCATTTGTTTGTGAATGACAGTATATTAACATCTCTTCAATTAAAAAAATAATAAAAAGAAAAGGGCATACCATTGCCAGGTTTCTTATCCAAGTGCAGGTGGAGAGTGTTTGCTGCCTGCTAATAAAGAGGAACTGTACAAATAAATACAAATTGTGCTATTAGCTGTTAGCTTTGAGAGGTAAGATTTGAAACTAGTAGTAAGAAGTTGTCAGTAGAGTTGATACAGAGTCAGAAATTGAGGCTGTGAAATGTTAATTGACTTGCTACAAGGAAGTAGGTGAGTACTGTGGCTTAGTTGATTAAGATGGTGAAGCATTAAAAAGTGTCAGATGGAGAGGTTAGATCTGTGTTTAGTCGTAGACATTACTGTTTCTGAAATGGTAATTCAGCTTATTAAGTATAATTTTTAATTAATGTGCTTTTCAGCCTGCAACATTTTAAATGTATTGTTTCCAAGATATTACAGTAACCATTAGACATCATGGCAACAATTTTATGCAAAACAATTTGTTAAGGGATTTTGTACTGACTTCATAAGAACACCTTCAACATTTTAATCAACATAAGTCACACAGAACTAAGGGTATATTTCAAATGCAGCAATTTATGCAAAAAAAGTAACAGTGCCTTGAAATTGTTGCAATTAATTCTGTATGTGTTGCTTCTAATTTCAACAGGTAACTGAGCTAGAATGTGTAAGCAGTCAAGCCAATGTAGTCCACAAACATAAAGCAGAATTAAACCAGACAATACAGGAATTCGAAGCTACATTGAAGAAAAAAGAAGAGGTATTTGCTAACATTTATTCTTGGAATTCTGTTCCATCATTTCTAAAGGCATTTCAATATTAATCTTGCTATGGCTGGTACATACTGTGGTATTTCCTATAGATGTCAAAAAGTAAAATCCATTTTTCAGCTTCTTTGAAATGATTGATATTTTTCCTTGTATATACTTGCATCAGTCCAATATAGTGCTGGGTATGTGAAGAACAGATTCTTTGCTTTTACTGAGCATCTCTCTGCAAAAGTAAGCCTGCATTGAGACACGTGGTTTCTACAGAGAAGTCATCACACTGATGCACTCCAACTAAGAAGAAAAGCAGTTGTAAACACACTTTACTTTTTCTGGACAGTGGGGTTTGGAGCAAGAAATAGATCAATGCCTTTTTTTTTTTTTTTTTTTCAGGCCAATCTGTTTCTCAGACTATATTAATATAACTGACTTTTAGGATCCCTCATATCAGTCCTTCCTTTAATGCATGCCAAAATCCCAGTCTGTAACTTGATATTTATTATGACATCTGCCTTGGACTGGACCAGCAGCAGGAAAATACAAGGAACTGGTGTAACACCTGTACTGGCATGGGTCCTAGAGAAAAGCATATTTGTGCCACAGAATGAAGAATCACCTCTTTATGGATAAGGAATGAGTTGAAAGGTGTTGTGCATGAAGGATTGCTTGCCCTGTTTAAGACTAGATCCCTTAGGTCCTCCATGAAAGACACAGTGGGCACTGTTGTGCGTGTTTGGAGGGGCAGTGTGTCCTGCAGTGTCTTGCCTCCAGCAGGGCTGCTGCTGGGTGTTTTGGAGAAGGATGAAGGATAGACACAGTAGTTAGATAATAATAATAATTTACGTTCCCTTGATCAAGGAGAATTGGGTTAGAGATATCTTAGACAAACTTCACACCCACAAATCCATGGTGCATCCCCAGTGGGATGCAACCACAAGTGCTGATGGAGCTGGCTGATGTTATTGCTAGGCCATTCTCCATCATCTTCAAAAGGTCATGGAGAACAGGAGAGGTGCCTGAGGACTGGAAGAAAGCCAGTGTCACTCCAGTCTTCAAAAAGGGCAAGAAGGAAATTTGCTCCGGAAACTACAGGCCAGTCAGCCTCACCTCCGTCCATGGAAAGGTGATGGAACAGCTCATCCTGGAGGTTATCTCTAAGCATGTGGAGGATAAGAAGGTGATCAGGAATAGTCAACATCGATTCACCACAGGGAAATCATGATTAACCAATCTGATATCCTTCTATGATGAGATGACTGGCTGGGTAGATGAGGGACGAGTAGTGGACGTGGTCTACCTTGACTTCAGCAAGGCTTTTGACACTGTCTCCCATAACAATCCTCATAGGCAAGCTCAGGAAGTGTGGGATCCATGAGTGGACAGTGGAGTGGACTGAGAACTGGCTGGATGGCAGATCTCAGAGGGTTGTGCTTAGTCTACTTGAAGGCCTTTAGCTAGCGGTGTCCCCCGGGGTCAGTACTGGGTCCAGTGTTGTTCAACTTATTCAACGACCTGGATGATGAAATAGAGTGCACCCTCAGCAAGTTTGCTGATGACACAGAACTGGGAGGAGTGTCTGATACCCCAGAGGGCTGTGCTGCCATTCAGAGGGACCTGGACAGGCTGGAAAGTTGGGTGATGAGGATCTTCATGAAGATCAACAAGGGTAAGTGCAGGATCTTGCATCTAGTGAAGAATAACCCCATGCACCAGTACAGGCTGGGGGCTGACCTGCTGGAAAGCAGCTCTGCAGAGAGGACCTGCAAGTCCTGGTGGACATCATGTTAACCATAATCCAGCAATGTGCCCTTGTGGCCAAGAAGGCCATCAGTATCCTGGGGTGTATGAGGAAGAGTTTTGCCCACAATTTGGAGGGGGGGGATCCCCCCCCCCTCTACTCAGCCCTGGTGAGGCCTCGCCTGGAGTATTGTGTCCAGTTATGGGCTCCCCAGTACAAGAAGGACTTAGAACTACTGGAGTGAGTCCAGTGGAGGGCTATGAAGATGATTAAGGGACTGGAGCATCTGTCATATGAGGAGAGGCTGAGAGTGCTGGGCCTGTTTAGCCTGGAGAAGAGAAGACTGAGGGGAGACCTCATCAATATATATAAATATCCAAAGGAAGGGTGTCAAGAGGATGGAGACAGACTCTTTTCAGTGGTGCCCAGGAACAGGGCAAAAGACAAGGGGCACAAATTGAAACACATGGAGTTCCATCTGAATATGAGAAAATATTTCTTTACTGTGAGGGTGACAGACAACTGGAACATGTTTCCCAGAGAGGCTGTGGAGTCTCCTTCTCTGGAGATATTCAAAACCCACCTGGATGCAATGCTGTGCAGTGTGCTCTAGGTGATCCTGTGTACTGAGTCTGGCTGGGATGTTAACTTTCCCTGGAGCAGCCCGTACAGTGCTGTGATCTGTACTTGTAGCTAGAACAGCAGTGGAATCACACCAGTGTTGTGTGTACTGCTGAGCAATACTGGCACAGCATCAGGACTCTCTCTAACCCTCCCAGAGTCAGCAGGCTGGGTGTAGGCAAGAGATAAGGAAGGAACATCACCAGGGCAGCTGACCTAAACCAACCAAAGAGATATTCCATACCATATGATGTCACACTCAGCAATAAAAGGTGGAAAAAGTAAGAAGGGGAGAGGGGTGGGCTCTTGTGAAAACGTCTGTCCTCCCAAACAATGGCTAAATGTGTTGAGGCCCTGCTTCAAGGATGTGGTCAATCACTGCTCATTTGTGGGAAGTAGAGAGTAATTCATTTCCTCTGCACTTCCACACAGCCTTTGCTTGTTTGTGTTTTTTGTGTTTGTTTTTTTTTTTTTTCCTTTTCCCCTTTCCCTTTTTTCCCTGTAGTTAAATTGTTCAATTAATAATAATTTTTCCTTAATAATTATTTTTTCATTTAATTAAATTATCCTTATCTCAACCCGTGACTTGTTCTTTCCTTTACTTCTTCCCCTCCTCTTCTAAGGCGGGGGAATGAGAGAGCAGTTGTAGTGGAGTTCAGCCTAGGAAGGTAAAACCACCAGTCTTTTTTGGCACCCAACGTGGGGCTTGAAGGGCTGAGATAACAATAGAATTGATTAAAACTCTTACAACTAACACACTTGCTTGCTAGTCACCATGTTCAGTTTCCTGTTAATATTTTCCTGTTTGACCATGTGTCATGTAATCCATGCCATGTTCTCCTTTATATCTGACCCGAGAGTGTGCAATAATCTGTGTTCATTTTTTTTTAATTGGCTGTGCTGCCAAGCACTGGCCTTGAGTTTAATCTGGCATTCAGGTTCTGCACTGCTATCATTTGGGTCTCATGGAAACTATCTTTTAGAGAATTACACTGCCTTACTTTCCTCATCTGGGAGTCAGTTTATGAATAATATCAGGAATGGTACCTCCTCCTTTTACAGTGGGCTAATTACAACAGTTTTTGAGTATTTTGAATATCCATGTGTAACCCATATACTGCTATTTCTAATTCTGAATAATGGGTTTCCTCTTCTGTCTAAGATTAATTGATTGTTTAGAAATCTTACCTGGGAATTTGTCCCGAAACAGTCTGGTGGCGGGTGGGAAGGTGTGTGGGACGATATAGGCAGGTACCTGTCATGGTTGTCTCCCCCAATAGTTTTGAACTTCACCCCTGAACAAGTACAAAATCCTAAACACCTGACAGAATGTTTGAGAGTCGTATGCCTTGACCCTGACAATGCTGGAGAATGACAGCTTGCAGCACTGTGCTGGGTCTTGTCTTACGCCTATCAAACACTGTTTAACACCACCCAATATCCTCAAGGGAGGAAGGAAGTCTATGAATCTGATGACCAGATAACGCTGCAACCAGGACTAGAGGGGCACTGCCTCTGGCCAGGTAGAGAAGAGGGATAACCAGATTTATTGGACTGTGTGGATTCGATGGCCTGGTACACTGGAACCACAAGAATACAAAGCTCCAGTGGACACTGGCGCACAATGTACCTTAATGCCATCAGGCTACCAAGGGACAGAACCCATCTGTATTTCTGGAGTGACAGGGGGATCCCAACAGCTAACTGTATTGGAAGCTGAAGTGAGTCTAACTGGGAATGAGTGGCAAAAGCATCCCATTGTGACTGGCCCAGAGGCTCCATGCATCCTTGGCATAGACTACCTCAAGAGAGGGTACTTCAAGGATCCAAAAGGGTACCGGTGGGCTTCTGGCATAGCTGCTTTGAGCACAGAGAAGATTAGGCAGCTGTCTACCCTGCCTGGTCTCTCAGAAGACCCTTCCATTGTAGGATTGCTGAAGGTTGAAGAACAGCAGGTACCAATCGCTACCACAATGGTGCACTGACGGCAATATCACACCAACCGAGACTCCCTGATTCCCATCCATGAGTTGGTTCATCAGCTGGAGAGACAAGGAGTGATCGGCAAGACTTGCTCACCCTTTAATAGTCCCATATGGCCAGTGCGAAAGTCTAATGGCGAGTGGAGGCTAACAGTGGACTATTGATGCCTGAATGAAGTCACGCTACCGCTGAGTGCTGCAGTGCCAGACATGCTAGAACTCCAGTATGAACTAGAGTCAAAGGCAGCCAAGTGGTATGCCACAATTGATATCGCTAATGCATTTTTCTCCATCCCTTTGGCAGCAGCATGTAGGCCACAGTTTGTTTTCACTTGGAGGGGTGTCCAGTACACCTGGAATCGACTGCCCCAGGGGTGGAAACACAGCCCTCCCATTTGCCATGGACTGATCCAGTCTGCACTGGAACAAGGGGGTGCTCCTGAACACCTGCAGTACATTGATGACATCCTTGTGTGGGGCAACATAGCAGAAGAAGTTTTTGAGAAAGGGAAAAAAGTAATCCAAATTCTCCTGAAAGCTGGTTTTGTCATTAAACAGAGTAAGGTCAAGGGACCTGCACAGGAAATCCAGTTCTCGGGGGTAAAATGGCAGGAAATGAAGGCCTTTTCAAAACTCCCACATACTTAAGAGATTAGCTTCACATTGGTAATATTTCCTGTTTTGGTCCCATCCTCTTTTGAATTATGAAGATGCAAAGAAATCCTTTCCAAAAAGATTTCTGGGAGGTAAATATGCCCTTCTGGGAGAAATTATTTATTAGCTTTAAGTTTGATATCTTTTAGTTTCATTAACTCTTGAAAGTAATCTAAGAAAATATTTCTCTTCCATTCTTTATTTGATATACAATGCTACTTTTATACCTTATTACTGTACTCTTGGTAAATTAAATATATATTTCTTTTTTTAATCCCTTTTTCAGCAATCAGTGGTCAAATCAGGTAATTTCTGATGCTCAGCCCTGCTGCTAGTGACATAATAAGCCGCTCACAGATGAGCATTGTATTTTTATCTTGAAAGAAAAATGAAGAAGGCTGGATTAAAATAAAACTTAAAGTATAAGATTGTTTCTCTTATTACAAGGACCCTTAGTTTTCCGGGAGAACAAATATTTCAGAT
Source organism: Nettapus auritus (assembly GCA_011076525.1). Lineage (NCBI taxonomy): Eukaryota > Metazoa > Chordata > Aves > Anseriformes > Anatidae > Nettapus > Nettapus auritus. Next base: position 25,731 of record MU016229.1, read on the forward strand.
CTTTTGTATTGGAAAGATTGGACTTCTATAACAAAGAAAATACTTATCTGTATTGTTTATTCACAATGGAAATTATGTTTTGGGACTGTGATTCAAGAATATTGGGAGCAGGGCTTAAACTTCATGTGCTATGATGTGCAGTAGCCAATTGCCAGTTTTCATTTTATTGCAATGGCTTGCTCTGAGAGAAGCAGCAGCAGCCAGCTTACCTGCACTGAGTCTGAGCCAGATAATGTGTTGCTAAAAAGTTTTTTCTTCTCCCTCAGGAAATAGAAAGAGTGAAACAAGAAATTGACAGTGCCAGAGAACTCCATGCACAGAGGGATTCTTTGTCTCAGAAGTTACAGGTGAGTTATAGTGCATCATCTTCATTTAGATAGAATGTCAAAATTATCTTCAAGTAAGCAGTTCACATCAGCACCATGTGCTATATATTTATTGAAACTGATAGATAAATATGTAGGTTAGATTGCATGGCAAAGTGGAGGGTCAAGATGCGCCTTGGGAATTTGTACCACAATTTCCACCTGCTGTAACATGTTATTTTTTTCCTAAGGGAAATGACACAAATTTCATCTAGAACTCCACAGAGTACTCTGGGGCTAGCAGATATCCTTCATTGATACATATTCTGGACAGTTATGGTCCCATTTTCACAGCAGTATCTTCTCATAGGTCTTGTGTGCCATTGAACTGTCAGGTTCTATATCATCATGTTGGGATTAATCTGTATTCAGCTTCTAAACATTCTCTGATAAAGTAAAAGTTAAAGCCTTCTTGTGTAGTACAGATTTAAAAACAGAATCTGACATTTTCTTGAAATTATTTAGCATCACTGTGGTTTTATTATTATTATTATTTTTCTGTTATTTTGTTTTGTTTTGTTTTCTTTATTTTGTATATACCCTCCCTTGCTATGTCTGAGCTACTGACCAGCCAGCACAGACAATCCTGCCTTGGGAAGCACCAGCCTTCTGAATGAGGCTGCCCCAATGCTTAGATAGGTTTAAACTCTGAATTCAGACTTTGGAGTTTATATAAGACTGGAAACTGAGGCATTAAATAGTTCCAAATACAAAGTGCTGAAAAGTCATCATCACTGTTCTGCATCTCAACCTAAATCACCCTAAAAGCAAGCCTTGTCAGGCTATCCCCAGCTTAAAAATCACTAAGCAGGTATTCTTTAAAATGCATTATATGAATTGGAACTTCCTTGAATCTCATTTTAACCTACAGAATAAACCGCATAAGATCAAAGTAAGTTTATTATTTGTTCCCCATTCTTACGTCAAATTATTTATAAAAAGTATGTTATTATGGTGCTTCTTTAAAGATTTTGAGTACATCTGAGCTTGCCTGTTCCACTATTTCAAAAATTGTTGTTGACTTTAGACTAAGCATGGGAGCTTTCAGCTGAAAAGGAAATTGAGAAACTCAAAAAGTTTCTCAGGGCCCTTGACACTTAATGATTTCATTACCAATGTTGAGAAGACATATCAATCAATCATGATCAGTGTGACTCTCACTGTAAATCAGGATATCTTTATTACTATATGACTGATTCCTAAATATAGCTGTTTTGTATGGTTTGAATATTTTATTCTGATCCTTGCTCTGAATTCCACAAGAGATTATTACAGTGCAAACAATAAACATAACTTGTTAATAATTTTTTCTAAATGAAAACAATAGATGAAAAGTGATTATGCCCACTGTAAGAAGAACTTGAAAAAACAGTATAAAATAAACCTTGTAAAGGACCTGAATGTATCAGAAGAGTCAGATTATTGACAGATCACAGAATCACAAAATCACAGAATAGTCTAGGTTGGAAGAGACCTCCAAGATCACCGAGTCCAACCTCTGACCTAATGCTAACAAGTCCTCATTTGATGAGGACTCAAGATGATATTAATTGTAAATATCATCATTACAATTAATATCATCTTCATCCTCAAGATGATATTCATTGTAAATAAAGTGAAATGACACAACTAGGGGAATCAATTATATTACATGGATACCTCTTCACTTCTTCCCATCAAGAAGCAAGAGTTTTGAGGTAGACTGATTTATAATAGGAAACTGCACATGAGATGGACATGAACTTGTAATACAATGCTATTTTGAAAAATCACTAATACTAATTTAGAGTAAATATGTGTAAGGATCAAATGTAAAATTTGGGAAGTAGCATTTTCCAGAAATTAAAAGCAACTGCTCCTGGCATATTTCAGTTAGTTCTACTTCCCATAAGTCATTAAATATGTCAAGCGCAGATTAGGAAAAATAAAACAGGAGGAAGTATGGAGAAAGTATATCTGAGAAAATGTTTGAGAAGCTAAATGTATATGGATAGGGAAAGAGATGTCAAGCATGGAATAAAAATTACTACAGGCATACGCAAGCTGGAAGTTTAAACAAAAGAAAAGAACACATAGTTTGAGGGGATACAGGGAAAGAACTAGCAATGGAGGGGGTTAGAGGGAAATGCTTTATGCTGGATATGGATAGAAGTTCCTACATCTAATCTAAAGCTTTTGTTTTGTTTTGTTTTGTTTTGTTTTTACCTGGGTGCTCCTGCCCTAACATTTCACAGCTGAACAATTCCTAAATTTAAGAGCATTTGAGGAGGACCTGAAAGATGTTTAGGGCTAGATACAGGCCAGCAGGCTGCTCTTCAGACCCAGGTGGTGTCCATGTTGTGAAATAAAACTGTGTACATATCCATGCATTTGTTACAAAGTGATCCCTTTCATCACTGGCTTCCCTAGTTACAGAAATCAATTTATCTGAATTAAGAGCAGTGGCAAGGAGACTTCCTAGAGCACATGAGTTTGGTGAGTAGAAGAGGAACAGTGACAGGAGAAGCAGAAAGTGTGAGCAACCACTTTTGTGTGAGCTACAGAAAGGACTGTGTCATTCCTGCAGAGCTGAGAGGGCCCTGAATTCCCATT